>JANLJB010000001.1:0-10111 GCA_026212285.1 Bursera cuneata
AATATCTAGACGAACTCCTCCAAAATCAGCTGGAACTCCAAACTGCAACTACAACTTTAGAACTCTGAAGATATGGAAAGAATCTATAACATCTAGATCTGAGGAAATAGGTTGGTTTTGGGTAAACATTAAAATCTCAGATTTAGATTTAACAACTGTTTGGAAAACAATCGCTCATCAATGATAAAACCCATTCAGATCTCATAACAAAATCTCACCAAAGTGTTTAGATGAAAGATGAATCTAGAGTGAGAAAGAGATCAACAAAGAATTAAGGATCATGAAAATAGGATGATAATCACTCTCGACTCACCTCAAAATATCATACCCATATCTTTCTTAACGTTCTCTCAAATACCCATGAAAAGAGTTGGAAGTGTTTATGCGAAGAGAGATAGAAATTTTGAATATGAAATATTCTAGTATTTAAAGAAAATGGTTCTCGCTCGAGCGTTTATTAAACGGTTATTGAACGAAAACATCCAGAGAGAAATATTTTAATTTGGATTAAAAAAATGCTCTCTGACTGTTATCGTATGATAACCGCTCTTACGCTTATCTTACGAAAATGGGTAAAGGGAAAAATGATGCCTGCAGAGCTTACTGACTGATTTCGCTTGATACCTGTATGTACGGGAAAAATGATGCCTGCAGAGCTTATTGATTGATTTTGTTTAATACCCACATGTATGCTTATCGTACGAAAATGGATAGAGAGCAATTCTTCAGTCCACACACCAGATTTTTAGCTGTTACTCACTTCAACCAACTCATTACATTTTGATACTCAAGGATTACAATCTAACAGATATATTTTGATATGTAAATTGTCAACCATAAAAAATCAAAACCTAAAAATTTGTAAAAAGAATCTTTTTAATACTTGTCCCAATAATATATAATAAAAAAGTTAAGAACAATAATCATTTAATACTATTTTACTATTTTAACAAGTCAAACTCATTTATTACCTAGAAAATGCTTCATAAAAAGGGTAATGAACCCAAGCTGGAGATTCAATCAAAATACAATGACCCCTAACAGTCCCTCGCCATTTGTTGAAATTGATCCGTTTTAACCTTACATGGTGTATTGAATATTTAACATTCATCAAATAATAACTAAAAATACTAAATCTAAATAAACTTTTATACAATAAAATCGAATATCAGCACGTTGCATCAACATCATCACTATTCATCTGGTAATATTATTGTTCACCCGTCGATATCACACACACACAAAAACATAAATTTCTAATTATTTATCTTTATAATCAATAATTGAGATGATTAATGAATTAATATCATTAAATATAATTTTTTTATTTTAAATCTCAGTTATTAGTTTAGATAAGGTAAATCACCATAAATTTATATATATAATAAACACACACAAGGAGAAAAATGAATGTTGAGAAACCCCTGCAACCACACACTACCAACACTTTACCCATTGTCAGTCACTCCATTGAGACAAATCACCATAAATTTAAAAAAGAAAAGAAAAATGATTAGTTCCACCACGAGCTTCAATGTCAACTTCAAGCTCTTACTATTCACCTCTCCAAACTACATCACTGTAAGATTTATCTCAAACCACAGAAAAATTTAAAAAAAAAAAAATTAAGCAAGTTGCTAACAACCGGCAATGCTTTCGCCATTAAATTATGTTTCCTAGGATACCAAGGACACACACGGGCCTAAATCCCAGCCTCAAGCATTTGCATCCTTGCGTTCACAAGCAAGAAGAAGCCTCTATGCTATAATGCTTACCTCTTTTGGAATATGTAACATTATATAAGCAAATTTGGTTTTTCATAATTTTTTCATATAGGATAAACATTTTTTCTTTAAATTTTTTCAACTCCGTTCATCATTTTATTTTAAATATATGAGTATATGATTCTAAAACTCTCATGAAGGAAATTTCAAATACACTGAGAAGTATATTCCCTCTCAAAATTAAACTCTAAAATAGTTAATCAATGTATTAATAACGCAATTTTTTCAACAAGTTTAACTTGAGTACTAAAGTACATGTTAACACTTTGAAGATTGTGTAATGCTCTAAGGCTACATGTTAACACTGCTCTTAAATATTTATCTTTTTTAATTTCTTACCATATAATCTTAGGTAAATGTTAAGATAGTTGATAACTCTTCTGGAGAAAAAAAAAAAGGTGCATAACATTATTTTAGAGTGTTCTAAGACCAAAAAAGAAAAACTCTTTTAAACTAAAAAAAATAATCTAAAAACAATATTTAACATTTTATTAATTTTTAAATTTTCAAAAACAATTGTAATTTTTTTATTGAAATTAAAAGAAAAGTAAAAGTCTAATTGATATATAATATTTTTAATATTATGTATCTGCAAGAGGATGGTCTAATAATAAAATTATGGCGTCAATATCATTTACTTTTCTTTATTGGTACAAATAGCTTGTCAGAAGAAGAATCGTAAAAATTTCAGAACTATAAAACTAAAATGTTGTTACCTTTAAAATTTATTTTATTATATATTTAAAAAAATGGAATAAAAAATAAAAGATCATTGTCGATATGTGACATCAATGTGATATTAAATATTCTAAACTTGTTTTTAAAAGGAGTTAAAATTTTATAAATAATAAATTGAGAAGAACAGAAATATATATATATATATTAAAACGAAGGACATGAAGTAACATATACTTTGTAAAAAGAATATGACATGAAGTAACATATACTTTGTAAAAAGAATATTGACGAAGATAAGAGAGAATATATACTTTTTAGAGACAAAGAAAACTGATGAAATAAGAAAGAAAGTGCCTGATATATATATATATATATATATATTTTAGATTAAAAATCTCACCTCTTTAAGATTTACTAAAATATCGCTTAACTCTTATGATTTACAAATATTAGTAAAAACTTCTACTACCACTAAAGTCAAAGTAATTTCATCAATTAAAAATAATAAAACACCAAAACATACTTATTATATGGAGTAAGCTTTTTAAATGGAATTTGCCCTTATATGTTTAGAAATTAGGGAAATTTGGCAAAATAGCCACATGGAGGAGTCCAAAATGAAAAATAGTCCTTCTCCATAATTCTCTCATACCCATAACCATTTGCTATAGTAATTATCATGAGAAGTCAAAAATACCCCCGACTACTATAAAAATGGGTTTTTCTTACTTGTAAATTGCATATTAAGTAAAAAATCTGAAATTAGGACTGTGACGGTCTGGGTTCTGACTATGACAGTCTTGTCTCAGACCGTGACAGTCTTGATGGTGATCTAAGGTCCATCGTGATGAATAAATAGGTCATTGAGGGATTCACGGTTTGACTATGACGGTTTTGGTGGTGATCCACACTCCATCGTGATGAATAAATAGGTCATTCAGGGATCTACGGTTCGACCGTGACGGTTTTGGTGATGAACCACGGTCAGACCGTGGATCACCATCAAAACCGTCACGGTTCTGAAACTTTACAGACCTTTTTAAAACCGAAGTGTTATGTTTATAAATTACATCATTTTACACAACCAAACTTTCAAATCAACAAAAACACAACTTCAAACTTCGAAAATCATTCAAATAAACTCAATTTCAAGCTAATTAACACAATTTCAACTAATCAACACAACCAAACTTCATTCATCATATTTTGACGATGGAAGCCAGCATGTGGGGTTATTGAAGACGAGGGTAATTTTATCAAAATACCAAATTTACTGTAGCGAGAGGCTATTTGAATGAGAGAGTTATGGGTTTGGGCTATTTACCATTTGGGACCCTTATAGGAGGCCATTTTGGCAAATTTCCCTAGAAATTAACATTAAATATTAACAATCTAATTTTTTTTTAAAATATTATTATATATTTATATGAGAAAGGTTAATATTTTCATGTCTTTTCATGTCTAAATCAAAGAATATATAATACTAAATATATAAAATATATATATTATAGTTTTATTTTTTTCTCAAAAAAATTAAAAAATAATAATTTTTTTTCAACGTTTTATTAATATTGAATAGATATATGTTATATATAATTTAATATTTCATCATAAAATCTTAGAAAACAAATGACATGTTTTTTGTAAAATATTAAGACATGCCCTTATAATAAATGCTTTTAAAAATGTAATATTAAAATATATATTTTGAGAAAGTAAGAAACAAATGTGTTTGGTGTTTTATTATTTTTAATTGGTCAAATTATTTTGTACTTGATGATATGTGAGTTTTCTACGAATATTTACAAACCATGAAAGCTAAGCGGAAACCATAGTAGGTAATTGTTATTTACCAGGGTAAAACTTGATATTTTAATAGACAAATATTATAGAATGAGATTTTGTAATGATTAATGAAATATGTTAGGAAGCTCATAATATCCCATTTATCATATAGGGGTCCATAATTTTTTCCCATTTTCGTTTCAAATGAAGACAATAAATACCACTTTCATTAAGAAATAAAATAGATGATAAAGACCAACTTAAATAGAGATGATAATACAAGTTAAAAACGTTAAGTAAAAAACTTAAAATTTAAATTGAAGTCAATTTTGATTATAACACAATCTGGTTATAACCAAATCATATTTGTAACAAGTAAAAATTTAATCAAGCGCATCGGTACATAACACTCTTATAGACAGCTTAGTAAAAGATATTTCATTCATTTTGTAAATGGCATCTTATGACCTTCCTGCAGAATGTTACAAACATCCTCTCATAGTCAACCGAGTTCAAAAAATCAAGTATACCTACAAAATCCAAGCAATTGGGCGAAAGGCAACCAGAAGCATCTCCACTACAACAATCGATCACCGTGAACGGTGTCATATGATAACCGCATGCAAATGAACAACACTGAAGTTGGATCAGTCGTGGTGGAAGTGGGGAGCACTATTTCAGATACAATAGTAGGTATAATATCGCTCCACGAGAACTAATCGAAAGGTCTACATCACCAGCATACAAGCTTATCTTTTTCTAAGTGAATTACAATGTTATTTTTGTTATCTCCAACTTTTATCTTCTCCAAGTTTTACAGTTACAAACCTGAGCAAACCAGAAAACCACCACTCAACGGCTTAGTTCCAACTGCTCCGATTGAGCTAAGAGCCTTAGCTTTCTCCAATAATCACCAACCATCAGCTCTCTTATCTTAACACTTGCTAACTCTAACGACAGTGATACCAAACAACTCAAACTACAAACTTCATCTTTTTCAACCTATCTCAACACGATCAAACAAGCTCAAAATAGGGCATTTTCTAACCTTTTCACCTTTAAAACATACCTCGCACTAACTTGATCGTCGAAGGGTTATCATCAATGAAATACTCGACAACCCCCTGATTATTTATTTTGGATGCAAAGAACTACTTCAACTCGATGAGCCTTGCTATGTGAAGCATTGCATGCAAAAGATGTTGCAAAACGTGTAGGTGACCTACCATACAATTGCCACCAGCATATTTGGGGTAAACAAAATCATGCTTCATTTGAGACCACCGACGGGATAAAAAAAAAAAAAAAAAACAAAAGCATNGTCCGTCAGATTCTTGATAAAGAAGTCATCAACTTCAACTCATTCTGTTGCCAGCAGGTCCTTTTCTAAAAAAGGGGACAACAACAATTATCCGTGAAAACCTACCAAAGTCAGCCAGGTTATTTATTTCCAGCCAATCCCAGAAGTTCTCAACCTACCAAATCTACAAAGGTAAAAAGTCTTTCACTTCGCCCATTCCACGTGTCACGTTGTTAGTGTTGGTGTTAATTTTCAACATCAACATCAACACATTTAAATCAAACTAAAAGGTGGTTTGTTCGTTTGCTTTTTTTTTTTTTTAATGTAAGATCTAAATAGTTCTAAATTAAATTGAAATCTCACTAGGTTTGAATATATATCTCAATAATATGTTTATTTGTTTTTTTTAGAAAAAGAAGCTTTCAAATAGGCCCTTGCTCCATGACTTACTTTGATTTCGAAAGCTATCTCTAGCCAGTACGTGCATAAAACAGTGTTGAAACCCTTCTTGAAACATAATTTCGAATTTGACTCCATTATCCAAATTTATTTTAACATATGAATTCAAATATCTAAAAAAAGATATTATTACATCTATATTTTTATTGATATTGTTTTTACTTGTGTTTTTATTTGACATATTAGAAATATTTANTAAATCAATATTTTAACAAGATTACTATCAAAGTATTTAAGTATTTAAAAAAATTATATATAATTATTTTATTTTAACATATTAAAAATTAATAAATTATATTGTGGGTTATATTTATCTAAAATATTGTATAGTTTTATAAAAATTGTATGTAAATAGGTTATAAATGAATTGAATAAGGTATGTTAGAGAATTAGGATAAGATATTCGATTGAGATATTTTATTTAAATAAAAACTAAAAATTTTGGTTTTGTCTATTAGATGAAATTGTCTAAGAATCAGTTTTTTGGGAAAAAAAATGTGAATGATTGAGACAAATTCAAACTTTTGACCAAAAAAAAAAAACCCACCTAAACTCAAGAAAAATCAAAGAAGATAGTAGTGAAAAAATAAAAACAATATCCTATATTGAAACAAATTAAATTGCTTTGACATTCATATGATCCATAGGAGACAAGAATAAACATAAATAAAATAATTTAATTTGCTTTGGCATTTAATTGAAACAAGATGCCAACACACAAATTATGTGACAAATTCTAACCGTAAATAACTTAAAANGTAATTAAAATAAAATTCATAGTTGGTTGTGGTAGAATATATTCATAAGATAATAAAATAATTTAATAGATAAAAGAAGGTCTATTAAGTTTTATTTAACTTAAGTATCTATAGAGATGGTAAATGAGTCTAATTTTTTAAGCATAATATAGTAATTATATTTAGTCATATTTGTATTATAAATTTTTATTTTAGATTATAGTCAATATATTAAAATTTATATCATTTTAATTGAAATAATAANTATATATACAATCTAATATATATAATTTAAATAGACATAAATTTATTGTAAAAAATAAAAATAAAAAATAAGATAAAAAATTTTAATAAATAAAAAACTTATCCGTGATTTTGTGACAAACAGTGTTGTATAAACATGGCCTATCGTTCAAATTATTTGATCCTTTGTGCAGAACTCAATTTAAGTTGTGTGGAACACGTGGGTTTACAAGGGCTAAGATAAGAAGTCCAAAGTCAAAAGGTGAACATAACATTGCATACTGTTAGCAAAGCTAGAACACTTGGAAATTTGGAATTGGAGTGGAAGAGAAAATGGAGAAGATTAATGCATCATCATCTACAGCTAAAGTAACCTCAATCTTTGTATACCCAATCAAATCATGCCGAGGAATTTCTGTCTCTGAGGCACCCCTTACTCCTACTGGTAATTCAACACCACCACTAAAGACTACAACTCCTCAGTTTCATCTTTTCTTCTTCTTTTTCATGTCTGTTAATTTGTTTCTTCATAACCCAGATTATTTTTTTGTTATTTTTTTAATTTATGAGTCAAAAATAACACTGGGCTTGTTATTTTGTTCATTTTTTTTCTTATTTCTTACGTTTGAATAATCATCTGCAGCCAGTTCATTGAACTGATTTGCTTGATTCCTTTTAATTATTTTTACGACGTTCTTTTGGTTAAGCTTTTTTTCTTGATTAAGTAAAGCAGTTATATGTGCTTTTGTTGGTTATGGAGAAATTTAAACTTTAATATGTGAAGTTCTTGCTGAATGATCGAATCATGTTGTTGGGGCTAGTCATTCTCCAATTTTGAATTGAGGTTTTGGAATTAATTGGAGAAGTAATATAAGTATGGTGAATCCAGTAGCAGTAATCTTAAAACTAAGAACTAACATAATTAATATGAGTTTTTGTATTTGCATACTTGGATGTACAGGATTTCGATGGGATAGGCAGTGGATAGTAGTCAATTACAAAGGGAGAGCATATACGCAAAGAAACGAACCAAAGCTTGCTCTGATTGAGATAGAGTTGCCCAATGAGGCATTTTTAGAGGGATGGGANACCTACTACGACCTCATATATGGGTAACATCATTGTTCTTTTCTTTTTTGCCACAAAACTTTTTCAAATTACAGTTGTTGCATCACCTTGTGCGATATTTAAATTATGCCTGTTCGCAGCAGAAGCAAACTTATTTTTTGTATCTAAATGTTTGATATATATGCTCTTTTCCTTTATGTACTAGATAATTGAAATGATTGATGTTCAAAAAATTGATTTTTATCATTTCTTTAGAATTATGATCAGACAGTTTCTGTCTAACTGCTACTTTTGAAACATACTATAAGTTTTATTCTTTAAACCTTTTATTATTTTATTGTTGTTGTTTTAGAAGTGTTGTGATGTTGTATAGCTTGTTCCTCTATACCCAAGATTCAATATACTCATATTAAGCCATCAATAACCAAAAATATTTTTCCTTAAATAGGATATGCTTGTTTTGAGTAACCATCCTGAGGTAAAAGATATTGTTGAGTTGTAAATTAGGAAGATAGATTATTATTGTTAAGTTGTATAGATTAGGAAAAAAGAGATTAAGAAAGTAGTTATTATTTATTATTGTATTTCCTATTTAGACTAGGATTTATTAGTATATAATGATGTACAAACTATGATAAATATACGAAAATTATTCATCTAATTTCACATGATATCAGAGCCAAGAAATCAGAAACCCTGAAATTTTTCTCACTTAACTGCTTTCCGGCGAAGTTCATACTGCCTTCTCCTGGTGTTCGATCTCCTCTTCGATACTACCAACCTGTTCATCTCTTTCTCACCAGTAAAACCTCTAGCCACCTGTCAAAGTACTGTTTACCATCGTGGTCACTGTTCACAGCTATTCACTGACGGAAATACTGTTTCACCGTCTGGTATTGTTCATGATACTGTTTATTAACGGAAATATTGTTTTGCCGTCTGGTACTGTTTATGGACTAACAGGAATACTGTTCACCATCGGCACTGTTCACAGTAGACGAGGAAATACTGTTCACCATCAGTACTATTTGGATACTGTTCATGACACTATTTATGGCTTTGTCTTATGGTATGTTTAGCTTGAGATCTAGTACTATCGGGTATACTCAGCCATCATTTACTCTTATTGGAGCTGATTATGATGAACATCTCAAATATTTGGCAACTACGCAGTCTTCCTCATCTGTTGTTTCTTTGGCTCACTTTGGTAATTTAGTCAGTTGTCTTACTTACTCCTCTAGGTACTTGAGTCATTGATTTTGGTGCCTCTGATCATATTTCTGGTAATCTTCCTTTACTTTCTTATTTAACTAAAACCTAATCTGTGCCTCCGGTCACTTTAGTTAATGGATCTAAATCTGTTGTTCAAGCCCTTGTCTTTAGATTTTGTTCTTTATATTCATACTTGTCCTTTTAATCTTGTATCTATCAGTAAACTTACCCATTCCTTAAATTATTCTCTTACCTTTGATCGTAACTCTGTTGTTATATAGGACCGCAGTACGGGATGGATGATTGGCGCAGGACATGAGTCACAGGGCCTCTATCATCTCAATCTACCTTCCGCTCCACCCGCATGCACTATCTCTGAATCTCTTGTCCTCATTCATAATCGTCTAAACCATCCAAGTTTGTTGAAACTTCAGAAAATGGTTTTTACTTTGTCTGCTTTAAAGTCTTTTAGTTGTGAGTCCTGTCAGCTTAGAAAACATTCTCGTAGTTCCTTTCCAAAGCATGTTAATAATCGGGTTACATCCCCTTTTGAGTTAGTTCATTCAGATGTATAGGATCCTTGTCGTGTCTCTTCTAGTTTAGGATTTCAGTACTTTGTTACTTTTATTAATGATTATTCTCGTTGCACATGGTTATTTTTAATGAAAGCTCGTTTCGAGTTATTTTCTATATTTAAATCCTTTTGCAATGAAATTAAAACTCAATTTAATATAACTATTCGTGTGTTGCGTAGTGATAATGCTCTTGAATATTTTTCTGCACCCTTCACTAAATTCATGTCTTCTCAGGGAATTATACATCAGTCTTCTTGTGTTTATACTCCA
>JANLJB010000002.1:0-37868 GCA_026212285.1 Bursera cuneata
TTACGAGGCGGAGGTATTTATAGGAAGGGACTTGAAGCAGTTCAATGAACTGGATTTTATAATCTGGTTCACGTCCCTTTATCCTTTTCCTCGCTTCATGCTGTTGTCTATGCCTCTTTGTCGACTCAATTTGACCTTTGTTTGATAATCGGAACGCAAGGGTAGTTTTGGAAATTTGTTAGTTAACTCTGTTGTCTACACTATATAGATTGGTACAAGCCTTCCAATTTGATATATCGGCACGTCAGTGGAATATAATACATGTAATGGCGTGTTTGTTTCCCAATCATTCGGATATTTTAGTGTTTTTTTTTTGGCCTCAAAACTTTTACAAAACAATACATATTAAAATAAATATACATATAAATTATAATATAAATTATTATTCTTAATATTTTAAGAAAAAAATAAAATTTTAAATACTACAATATTAATTTTATCAAAATATTGATTTGTAAATATTTTTAATATTTACATGTCAACAAACACAATTACATAAGTAAAAACAAAGTCAATAAGGATAGATATGTAAAAAAATCAGTGTCACATATTTAAATAAAAAAATTTCTTACTAACTTATTATTGAATAAAAAAGATCAAGTAAATTGCAATTAGAACTGGGCTAGTTTATTTTCTTTTTGCATCTCTTTAAAACCATTCGGGTATAAACAACAATATTAAAAAAAAAAAAAAAAAAGCANAAACAACAATATTAAAAAAAAAAAAAAAAAAGCTCTACTCTTATATCTCCTGTTTCCATATAATTTCCCGTATTAAAAGAGTGAGAAAATATAGAAGATGAAAAAAATATACATATAAAAACCAAAAATCAGGTTATTTTTTTTATATTCAAACGAGGGTGTTGAACAAAATTTAGGTTTTAATAATATGGATATGGGTGTAGTTTTTGTCCCAAGTGATGTGCCTTAATATATAATTTTCTAGAGGTTGAACTAACGTAAAAAGTAGTCGAATTCGAATGATTAGTGATATATAGCTTTGAGACCAATATTAAAATAGTCATAGTTTTTATTTTTTTTTTAAAGTAAAATTAGAGAAAGAGATAATCGTAATTCTTATGAGAAATATAATATAACGTCTTTATACAAATATTTAATTACACTTTCATAATGGAGTAATTTGGTTATATAAGTATAAGACACCGAAAAAAAAAGTATATAATTATGGAATGTTGCAAGCTTTTCTTCGAAATTTCAAAGTATAATAGATATTAACATTTTACCGATATATTATACATGATATAAATTCAAAATCATACGATAACTTAATCAAATATTTCATTATATCGATTAATTGGTCCTTTACTAAGCTTATTGTTTACCTATATATATAATTATAAGTAAATACAAATTATTTAACCAAATTATCCGTCAAAAAAAAAAAAACAATAAATCATCATTTATTTTTTAATAAGTTCATGCAAAAATAACTTATGGTAAGTTACCTAACAAGGTAAAAACGGATGATGTGATACACACAGAAAAATGAAGAATCACGAAAAATTTCATTGTTTTAACTCTTATTTAATTCTCTCTTTTAAGTTTATATTATTTTTTATATTAAAATTAATAATTACAAGACTTTAATTTTGGGTTAATTGATTATTAAAGATTTTGAAATTATTAAATTTATCCTAATCTTTGTAGGGATTATTAAAATAATATAAATTTATCGATATTTTTCTAAATAGAAAGATAATATTTTCTTACCAATACTAGTATGATATAGGTGGAAAGGCGAGAAGTTTAAAATTGAGTTAAAACAAATTAATTAAATAGATGATGTGAGAATGAAAGTATTTATAAGAAATAATTAACAAAAAAAAATTATACGTATAATATTTTTTTTTTACAATTTTTAATAAAGGAATTAAAAAATTAACTTAATAAGATAGTTGCAATGGAAATAAGAAATTAATTAATTAATAGTGAAAACTATATGTTAATTTGGATCTTAAAGGGACCCAAAAGAGACAGCAAAATGAAATTCCATTAGCAGATAAGTATTTTTAACTTTAGAACATCAAGCCGATTTGACTTGGAAAGCTTTCTTGCCTCCGCATCATTTTCCTTCACTTTCCCAAGAAAATCAGAACAGAGAG
This sequence comes from Bursera cuneata, assembly GCA_026212285.1. Lineage (NCBI taxonomy): Eukaryota > Viridiplantae > Streptophyta > Magnoliopsida > Sapindales > Burseraceae > Bursera > Bursera cuneata. The sequence goes on from JANLJB010000002.1 coordinate 2,123, forward strand.
TTTCAAGCCTTCCGTAAAGATGACTAATCAATACAGAAAGTTGCCTCCGCGCTAATCTTACTTTATTTTGCTATATCGTGTTAAACATGTATACTATTTTGAACAAATAAATTGCAATTAGATCTTAGCTAGTTTCTTTTCTTTTCTCGTCAAAATTATTCTATATGAACATTAAAAAGAAAAAAAAAATTGATTTTTATTTTGCTATATCGTGTGATAGGTAATTTGACTTTCTGAATAATTTCTAAGTTTGACCTCCATAAGATTTTTTTTTGTTAAGTTATATGAAAATGGGTACAATAATCTTTTTAAATTATCTGGTCAACATTTAAATATAATGGTAAATATCCACAGTTTTCACCTTTTTTATTATTATTTACCTTCCTTTTTTCTATTTTAATATTGATTCCTTATCATTTGATAAATACAAAAAGATAATTTATTTGTACTTTAATCTCCTAACAAAGCAATCTCTCTATTACAAATTTTGTTTCTTTTTATTGAAAATAAAATCATTTCATAAAAGACAATAACTTAGGCACTGCCTTTCTATGAATTTGGAAAATTGATTTATGTTTTGCACATTTTTAATGCATTTGAAATTTAAATATCAACCTCAAAATTCACTACCAACATCATTTTTAAAAATTCAATACCAACCACATATCCTTACATAAACATCAAATCATTTTACAAATAAAAACACAAAATTTATAAACAAACATACCCTTAATCTCTATTATAGTTCCTCCATTGATCTTTCTTATTTGTTTTCTATTCTCTTTATCAATTGAGTTACGATAACTTATTACGTTGCTTCACCACTTCAAATTTCAACCTAAAAAACTTTGAAGAATCCAATAATCCACACCCTTTTATCAATAGCCAAAAAAAAGAAAATAATTACTTTATATAAGTCAACAACCATATTTATATAAGTTACAATATTATGAATAAGGGTACAATTTTTATCTAAAGTGATATATGTCTCGATGTATAATTACTTAATAGATGTTGAACTAACATGAAAAATAATTGAATTTACGTGACAAGTGATATAGCTTTACGTAGACGTTGAACTAACATGAAAAATAATTGAATTTATGTGGTAAATGATATAGCTTTTTAAATGATTATCACTTTAAATATTAAATTTGGGAAATAACTTAAAAATATAACGTTATTCTTTTATTGATATGAATGTGAGACCATAATTTATTTTTTCATGGCTATATAATTATGGATAGATTGAAAACTTTAGTTTGATATTTCAATGTATAATGAATATAGAAGTTTTAAAAATATATAGCTCAAAATGGATTATAAATCCAAAATCATACAGTGATTTAATCTAATATTTTAATTATCCATGAAATATAGAATCATGTAGATATAACTTGTTTAACCAACCTATAAAAAAATTACAATATCAATCTTTTTTTTTTTCATGCAAAAATAAATAAAGAATATTTGGTTAGTTTTAATAGAAAGGAATATGTTATAATAATAAATTTATACTTGTTAAAAATTATTAAATAATAGATTTATTGATACTTTAAGGATAATATTTTTTTTCACCAATATTAATACCGTATATACCAGTTTGAATAAGGGTTACTGCTATTGTATCTTAATTTTTTTTTTAAACTTAATTTCTTATATTTATTGATAATTATTGATCAACTAGAATCCAATGGTCATCGATTTTTTTTTTCTTATAATCAATTTATATACCTTGTGCCATACTACATTGAAGAAGTTAGAAGAAATGTATACTAAGATTTAAATATTCAAGTGAAGTCAATACGTATAAGTTTAATTTTTTAAGAAAGTGATAAACTTAATATGATATCAAAACTATAGTGATCCAACGGTCTACATTAGAATTTATAGAAAAAAATTATAAATTAAATTTTATTTTTCTAATTTATGATAGAGTATTAATTGAATCATGAAATTAAATGGTAATTTTAGACGTTATAATATTTAACTCCAACTAAACGACCAGTAGTGGCAGCAATATGAAGTATGATTAGCGTATAAATAGCTTAAACTTTGGAACCCCTCAAGCCGATTTGAGCTCCAAGGCTTTCTTCCGTCACTTTCCTAAGAAAATCACAACAGAGAGTTTTAGTTTGGGGGGGGGGTTTGAACAAAATGGTGGCTGACAAGGGAAAGAAATCAAAGGTGGCTGAGAAAGTCGAGGATGATCAGTGTGCAGTTGACATTGATACTGAGCTTGTTCTCTCCATCGAGAAGTTGCAGGAGGTCCAAGATGAACTCGAAAAGGTTCTTTCACCACACCTCTGCCTCCCTCTCTTTATCTATGTATGCATGCATGTATTTATATAGAAAATTATCAAAATGTGCAGGTACACTTTTATCATTTTGAGAATATGAAGAGGCAATGATCATAATTCATGTTATCTTGTATCAATGTAAATTTACGTTAAAGGATGTTTGCATATTGTGTTTACTTTAGATTTTTTTGTTGTGTTGTTGATCACGTATATTGATATTGTGATTGTTTTCATCAATGTGTTTATTGGTCTAACATTAAGAGAACATAGTTTGAAGCTTGTGTTTAATTTTTTTTGGTTTAAGGATTGAAAAAAGGGAACCCATTACCCAATTGGGGTTAATGAAACTCTTTTTTGCCTTGAATTTTAATTATTGTTAGGTATTCATAGAAGTAAGTCTATTCTTGGTCTAATTTGACAAATAGTTCTCTTTATCAGATTTGAGTTTTATGTCGGTGTCTGAAATTATTGAGGTAATTGCTTTTGCATTTCAATAGGTTAATGAAGAAGCCAGTGACAAAGTGTTGGAAGTGGAGCAGAAATATAACGAGATACGCAGGCCGGTTTATAACAAGAGAAATGAGATCATCAAATCTATCCCTGACTTCTGGTTAATTGCTGTTAGTACTTCACAAACGTTCTCAACTTTTAGTTCCTACTTCATTGCAATGCTACTAAATTTTTAAGTTTTGAGGTGAATCCGAGATTGAATTGGAATGACGTGTTATTGAATTCTCTGTGCAGTTCATGAGTCATCCTGCTCTCTGTGATCTTCTGAGTGAGGAAGACCAAAAGGTTAAAGCTAAAATTTTGTTAATTTTTTTTTTTTTTTTTTAATTTTGGCAACTAATGTTAATTAGTAATAGTAAGTTTGAATTAATCACGTAAGGAACGAATGCTTCTGTAACGAATTGAACAGATTTATTTCTTTCATGTTTCATAGATTTTCAAGTATGTCACTTCTCTCGATGTTGAGGACTTTAAAGATTTGAAATCAGGGTACTCCATCTCATTTGTAAGTTTCTCTAGCGGTTCTAGTTTACCATATAAAAAGTTAATAAATAGATATTATTGTTTCTTCTCTGGAGATGCTAGACTAATGTTTCATTATTTCTTTTTCATATCGTTGCAATTCTGATTTTTGGAGACTAATTTGCTCTATACTCCAAAATTGTTATGATGCTTTGTCACTAATCATATATTTTTTTCTTTAACTTGCATCTTCAGCATTTCAATGAGAATCCTTACTTTGAAAATACAAAGTTGATGAAAACATTTGCATTCCTTGATGAGGGAACAAATAAGATAACTGGCACTACCATTAAGTGGAAAGAAGGGATGGTAATGGTGATACCCTGTGCCTTAGTCATATTTCATTTTTTTTTTTAACTTTTTCGGTAACATTTGATAATGTATTGAAGCTTGTGAAGGGTGCTGCTAATGGAGTCAATCATGAGAAAAAAGGAAACAAACGAGCATGGTCGGAAGAGAGGTGATCTGTCTTCCTAGTGATTATTAATTTAAGAATAAAAACTTATTCACTGAGCACTGGCTGAGTGACTAGTTAGTCGTTATGATCTGTAGTAAGTGATTTACATTGCAAAGGTGTGAGGCCATTGGTTTTTCACGCCAAGAAAACACTCATGAAAATATAATAATACTACTAATAAATAATAAAAAAAGGAAATAACTCAAAATTGAGGAAATCATAGAATGACACATTAATGTAATATTGGAAAACAATGTTGTTGATGAAACCGCATTCAAAATGGCTTCCATGAAGGAATAAACCCACCCTTCCTCTTCCTTTTTCTTTGCATTTGAACTCATTCATTAAAAATTTTGTGAATGCAGCTTCTTTAGTTGGTTTGGTGAAAGTGGACAAAAAGATATTGCTGAGCCTCATGATGAGGTGAATTCCTTTTCTGCTTCTTAAGTCATGTACTTTTAGGTTCTATATTGGTGCATTAGGATGGTGGGAAAAATGATACATTAAAAGTAAGCAGTAATGAAGGATAATTAGATCCATTGTATCCCTATGTTTAACATATATTCATCCTTGGGTTAAGTTTTTGTTTGATCTAATATTGGAGGACAAAAATTGAGCATTAAAGAACCGCTTCCCTTTTCATTTTTCACTCTCCTTTAGTTACTTCATTTCACCTTGAAATTGCAGGTGGCAGATATGCTTAAGGAGGATTTATGGCCCAATCCTCTCAAGTATTTCAGTAATGTAATCTCTTTCTTCATATATTTTCATTTTATTATTTTTCTTAAACTTGTTTATTCCCAATTCATGGTGATGGAAATATTATGATAAAAAGCTTCCTTAATTTTAATTTATTGTTTTGGATTTGGAGAGCTGATGATCGTACATGCTTGATGTAGGAGGCTGATGAAGAAGAGGAGTTTGACCGAAACGAAAGTGATGAAGAGGTAATGTTGGTAAAATTTTAATGCATATGCATGATATGAATTTATGTAATTCGATATTGGCCGGTGGTGTTCAAAGTAGAGGGGTCTGTCCCCATTGCATTTGATGCATGAACATATGAAAACTAAGTATAGATCACTAGTGCCTGCTTGCTTTTTATCATAGTGGAAAGAAACAAAAGTTCACCCAGTTGCACTCCTACCACAAAAAGTTTGTGTTGAGGTTCAAGATTAGTTTACTCTGGTAAGGGACCTTGATCACTTCCATGCTTTGTTTGTCAGGCACTTTAATTATTTTCAAAGTGTACAAATTATACAAGTCAAATAATTGGTACCGTACAATCTAAATTATTGTATTACTGCATAGCATATAGAGTCTAAATAATAACTTTTGATCAGGAAAATGGTGATGATGATGAGCAAGACAATGAAGCTAAAGATGGTAAGTAGGTGCACAGCTAAATTTTCTGGCTTCCGGTTGGGTTCTCTATGGCAAACGAGCCAAAGATCTTCGAGTACCACACCACATCATTTTTCTGGGTACAAGAGATAGTAGCTACAGATCAAGTCAATGATGGAGATGCATGCACAATGCGTCATCTTTTAGCTTCTTAAATTGTTGTTATCAACTTAAAGATTTTCCAAGTTTCTGTTTCTGGCTATGGACCTGTTCTATATAGCTTGCTTGGTCTGTTTTGGGTAAATGTCCATATGAATAAAAACTCCCATTTGCATTTTATGGACCAAGATGACTGTTAAATTTTATATTAGTAAGGACAGGGTTAAACCATCCATTTTGGAGAAGGGAAGTTTGGTTTCTATCAGATGATGATTCTTTGTTAACAGTGGTGGATACTTACAGAGCTTAAAGTTTCATGAAACAAGTTACTGCATATATTGAATTCATCCCTTGTTATAGGTTATTGGCCATTGAGAATCCTAGGTATAGTGTGGACCTGGAGTTGGCCAGTTGCAATATTTAATAACTCCTTCCCTTGTAGAAGAAGTGAAGAAAAAGAAAAAATGTCTTGTTTATGAAAGCTGAAGAAAGAACATACAATCATTTACCATTTAAATGTACTTTAAAGTTGGTGAGATTTTATTAATTCCTTCCAAAATCATAATCTTTACACTGTTTAGGATATGTTCAGTATTTTAGGTTAATTTAACTTAAGAACAGTTGTTCTTGTTTGAATGTTACTATTTTCAGAAAATTAAGAATTTGGTCTCTAAATCCATGAAGAAATTCTTGTTAACAAATTTTGTCAAATAATTTATTAATGAAGAAGGGTAAAATTATAAAAGAAATAGCTCTACATTCATAAACGGTTCCGTCAAAATCTTTTTTGTCATTTCATTAACGATTAACTTGAAAAATTTTGCGAAATCAAAGTGGCCCAAAAAATGGTTCAGTCTATGCTCAGATGAATGAAGCAATGGGAGCTCGTATAAGAGTTGGTTTGCCTAACTATCATAGAATGTTTCCTCAGATACGTTAATGAACAGGATGCACTTCTATTTATTAAGAATAGCTTCCGTTTTGTCCAAGCAAGCTCCCAGTGTTAATAATGGGTAGGATGCCTCTGCTGTGGGCTATCAACCTACCCTTTGTAGTAGTTTGCGTGATATTAAGATAGACTTCTATGCAAGATAAAACATAAAAATACTCAACAAAATTAATAAGAATTAATCCAATTTGAAATTTGACGTTCTTTATCTTTAATACAAAATGAGAGGAAACAATCTGAAAAAGCAAAACAGGAACAAATATTAACTTATGCCGTAACATCATTACTCACTGTCAAGGTATGGTTTTTACGTATTAGCATAGCAAAGCAAAGAAATGTGGTAAAGCTTCGTATGATCCATCAAACTATTATGAGTAGAAAAAATTTCTCTTGCCTTCAAAATTCTACAAACTCCTCTTTCAATCAATGTGATTATGAATTACAAAAGCTATTATACAAGTTCAATGCCTTCAATCTTATCTAAGAAGAAAATAGGGATCAAAGCCATCCCAAATAATTTCATCTCTAAACTCAAAAGCCTTGTCAACAGTAGCAGCATCAATTTTCTCTTCATGTAATTTAAGTAATAACAAATAAAGGTTATGAATCAAAGGGTTCCTAAGAAATGGACTGATAATTCTACCAAGTTCAACAACATCAGATAGTAGAAGCATACTATCCTCAGTTTCACCATTAAAAATGCAATTTGAGAGGGCATAAAAGCCAAGCAGATTTGCATATAATGGTAGAAATGCATCCTTGTGGTTACCAACCCCGCCAATCCAATCTACTCCTCCTTGCCTGCCAATCTGGTCCTTCGCAAATGACATCAACTGATTGAAAAACATCTTCCTCCAACAAAGTAAATAGTTGCTGGTTTGGTCTCTTTTTGTTATATCAATCATCCAAGATTTCAAAACTGGAAGCTTCTCCAGTTGAGAGCAACAAATTTGACTGATTAACAGCTTCTCTTCATGATGATTATCAATTTCCTTGTCAAAAACCTGCCTTACTAGATCCCCTCCAGACACAACATGGCTTCCTGCATTGAGTACCCACTGCAAAAGGGTATCAGCATATTCAATCCAGGTACTGAAGATAGAAGATAGGTACTCAAAACTCGATTCAATCACTTTTTCCACTTGGGTTGACCCCCCTCCAGCACGAGAGCCACTGCTGAATCTTTTGGGATTAAAACACTTCTGGACATCAAAAGCGAGCCTCTGCCTAATCTCATTATCTTCGTCCTCCAGTAGTTTGATACAAGTAAACCATATCTCTAGCACTTGACGAGCAAACTTATTAACAACTTCTTGTGACTCAAAATGTGAACATGAATTTTCAGAGGGTATTTGGTGGTTGAACAGATAAGGACCCACAAAATCAGCTTGTTCCAGCATACCTGATGCTACTATAGATTCAGCTGCAGCCTTGCGCATGTTCATTGGCTCAGATGAGGAACTATGCTGTTTAATTAGATTAACAAAAGCAGTAATGCATGCATGCATCCGAGCTGATCTTTCTGAATCATCTGACTTGCTGAGTTCTGTGGTTTTCTTCTTCTCCACATGAAGAACCAAGCTAGTAAATAAATCAGCAAAACGCCTAACGCATATTGCCATGCAGTTAATGAGAGTCTCTTTAATTTTAGTATGTCTTGTGAGCTCATACAAGGGCATTAGCCTATTCCAAAACTGAAAAACAGAATCATAATCCATCCCACCAACATAAACAATTTCAGCACTTCTTTCATTGCTGGGTTTCTGAAACTGCAGAAAGTTCCAAGTGAAAAGAATCCTCAGTATGTACTTTGTACATCTATGATTTTGTTCTGACTCCAAATAATTCATCATTGTAGGTTGCAGGCTAGTGATTGTCCAGTTGCGGATGGTCCTTATTTCACAGTTGGACAGATCATGGACCTCACTAACTGATTCTGTTGATTTCAAGAACTTAAGCAACCACTTTAAAGTAGCAAGTCGAACTTCATAGGACGAATCTGACAAGGAGCGGACCAACCTTTCCAGGAGTCCAGCAAAAGTATTCTCCATTTCAGGCATCTTTGACAACTTCAAATCAAGTTGAGAACATTTCTTTGGCATATGAAGAACTTCTTCAACTGCTTCTTTGGATGCCTGAAATACACAACTGAAATATGATATAGCTGCTTGTTCCCGAAGTTCAGCAATTGTTGGCTCGTAATATGACAGCCCATATGAAGCTTCCACATCTAAGCACTCAGTAGATAACTCCAAAAGTAGGCTGCGTGAAGCATAAAAGCTTTTGCTTGTATGGCATGTTCTTGCAATACTGAGCATGTGATCAAGCACTCTTAAGAATGAGGCGTTGAGGATGGGGCAAGGGCACAATTTGGGGCTTGCAATCCATGAACACCTTCGAAGAATCTTGATCAAGTCACCAAGAATCTGATCTTTTTTTGAGAAATCACCAACGTTTCTGCAATTTGCATCCAGAAGAGAACCTAACTGCAGTAGAATTCCATGAATTAAGTTGAAGGAAGCTCGGTGGGTTCCAGAGGTAGGGTGCAATGAGGAAAGAGGAGCAGCTGTGGTTTGGTCCTCAACACAAGGTAATTCAGATGCAATATTGAGAAGGACAATGGGCAGTTTCTCATTAGATACCAGGCCTGTCAAAGCTCTAGAAGCAAGAACACGAACTTTAAGATTGCTTTGGGTTGAGCACTTTCTAATGAATGGCATGAACAGGAAAGGGTCCAAGTCATCCCCACTTTCACTCGCAAGTGTTGAAGGTTTGAGCCTAGATAAAAGAATCAGCATGGGGCACAAGCTTGGGTGCACAACATTTGCCAGGTTGGACTCTGATTGACCAGATGATGTGTCGCCAAGCAACTCAGTAATAGCTTTCAGTTCATTGAACATAAAAGGATGCAATGAGGGGTACCTTCAAGAAAGTAAGTTAAATTAATTGTTAAAATATATATATTAACATGTCCTTCACAGGAAGGAAAAATGATATCACGGGCATCTACAAAAATAAATGATGATGCATAATTTCAATAGCAGAAAATGAAATTTGGCTAACTGCAGTCCACCAAGATACTGTCTTCATGAAAACTTATGAAGATACAGAAGTCTAATTTTCGGCTAACTCTGATGAATCTAAATCTCTAAAAGTCGATGGCAATCTAAAAACATGCAAGAAACAAAGCAAATAAAAAATACATAAAAATGTTATCAAATTTATTAGTAAAAGAAATCATACCTATGAAAAAATTCAAGCCCAGTTAATGCACGCCGTGCTGATTCTCGTTTCTGAACATTAAGAAATCCAATCATGCGTCGTACCAAGGAAGTGTACGCCAGACAAGCACTGTTTCGTATCTCCCAGTATGGAGAAGAGAATGAGCGGATTGAAACAATCAACGCTTCAGCAGAAAAACCAGAGGTATCGGTTGCCAGGTTGGTATCATTAAAAGCAGCTCTAAGGATGTTAAATGCATGCACTGTTGGAATGACACCCTCATCTCGAATCTTTGAGGAGCTACACGCCACATTTATCTCTGGTGTTACGGCAGACTCTCTCTCTTGGTTTGAATATGTTGATAAGAACTGAGACAAGTCATTATTTGTGTCTTTGGTTTCAATTGGATCCAGCAAAGACTTGTTAGCTACATCTATTAGCCACCTAAGTGCCCATGGGAGAAGCTTCTTGGGTGCACCTTCTGGTTCTGCAAGAAACAAAGCAATGAAAGCAGCAGGAATACCTGCACTTCTTCTGAGCAAATCATCCACTATTTGTCCCTTAGCTACAGTTCTTTCCATAAGTTGCTCCATCCAAACCTCTGTCAACCTACAAAGTCTGCAAGAGAAACAGCATCTCAGAGATATTGTAAAAAAATTTCCCAAAAATCAGCTAAATCTAATCCGAGTAAACTTCTATATTTAGAACATTGCAATTACAAACCTGACAGATTAATATTTGAAATCATTAACATTGAAATTACAACATAAAACCATGGGCCAAGTCTAGGAGCCCTTTCAAAATAGCTCCCTCCAGCTGAAAAAATCTGTTACTACATTTCTAATTGGGAAAATAAAGAATATTGAAAATGACTGAGGTTTTCCCTTGACATCATTTTCGGGAAGCAAGGAGTCTGACAAGATTATGAACTCAGATGGCATAAACTAGACATCCCTTTAATGATGACAAAAGATAATTATGTTCCTACATATATGACGAATTGATGGAACATGTGAGAAGCCAAGCGTTGACTGCAATGAATTTATTGTGGAAGAAAAAGATGTAACAGAATGCAACCTATACCTATTTGGTACATTCTAAACCTCTGAAGAAAGAACATAGTGACTTTAATACCACCCACCAAAGGTCCACAGGGGTCTACCTAGCTCTTGCTTCAGCACAAAGGAAAAGCGTTTACCATTGGCTAATTTCCCCACCACAGATTTTAATATCCGTATATAATGTTAGTTTTAGGGTTGGATTTAAAAAAAATAAAGAAATAACATAGCACTTTAACACATTCTTGACAGAATGAACAGATGCAGAAACCTTCACATATATAAAATCCAACTTGCCAAGTTGACTTTTTATTATGAACCAAGCCACCATAAGTAAGACATTTTATTCAACAGTAGGGTCACAACATTGGTCAGAATGGGGGAAGTCGGTGAAGAATATAGATAAAATAGGACTTTCCTACTAAACACAACATCATTGAAGCTTCTTACTTTTCTCCTTTCCTCTTTGGCTTCATATTAAGCAATATGTGTGCAATTGACATTCTCATAAAACTAAGAACAGAAGCCATCAATAAGGAGCATAATCCCTTCAGGCACTTTTTCCACACTAGGAATGAAATGAAACACAAGATCAGGTGCACTAGTTGAGAAACACTAATGGAAACTTACCTTGGATCATTTGAACATAGTAAACGGTTGCAAAGAGCTGTAAATCCAGCCCTTGTCTTATCAATTGCACCATTATGCTTCATCTTCAAAAGGACTTCCAAGAAATGGATCCCAATTTTTTCAAGTTGTTTCAAGTCAAGCATTGCATCAGACATTGTAATCGTTGAGATATCAGCTTCATCAGAAAAGTGGCTCCCAGACTCTAATGAGTCCAAACAATCATTACTTGGTAAAGGAATTTTTCTTATGATGGTTCCTAAAAGAAGACTCACCTGAAACCAAAAACATCATGTCATTCACATCTTAGGGAAAAATTTTCCATTTTCAATTGCTTCATCCTCAGCAATATACAAATTCAGTCAAAAGAAGGGTCATAAAGCCAACATTTATTACCAACATCTTGTGAACAAACCATAATTATAAAATAAATATGGAAATACCTCTTTCATAGCCAACCAGCAACCGACCATAACAATCTGCTCTGATGTCCTGACATCTTGCACAGGTTTTGATTTTTTATTTTCATGTTCACAAGAATTTGTGGGCTCATCCACCTCCTCAGGAGCATCCAACAAAAAATTATCATCATTAATCATCTCATCCATGTCCTCAGGTAGACACCAAGCATCTGCAGAAACCACCCAAAGAGCCAGGGAAGTTATTTGCATAACCAGCTCCAAAAGCTTCTCTATTGCATTTCTCATCTCTGAATAACCAGACAACACAGCATCGGAATTCCAATCCAGTTCCTCGAAAGTATATCGTAGAGTAAGTAATATACCATGAACAAAACTGTTCTTACATGCTTCAGACAAATCCCTTTTTCCCTCCTCTACCGCAACATCCAACCAATCAATTAGTGATTTAACATATTCTATCACAGGCAGCTTAGACCAACAAACATGACCATCTCCATTTACCTGTTGGGGTTGTGAATGAAAACAAAGAACTTTGGTTGAAGCTCTGACTATCCACCCAAGCTCCAACACATATTTCCTAAATATAAGCCGTAAAGTCAAAGCTCCAGCATCACTCTCTCTCACACGTGGACTGCAAACTAATTTCTTAGACCATGTTATTACTTTCTGGACCATGTCTTCACTTGAAATGCCAGGAAGTGGGGTGGGAAAACACAACAGTATACGAAAAGAACTCTCTCTCAGCCTATCCCAACTATCAATTATTGATCCAACTAACACCAATGTTGAATCAGGCGAAGTAATTCCTTTATTGTAAGGATACAGACAGCTTTCAAGAGAAACAGAACCATGCTTTTCTTGAGAAGGTGTGATAGACCAAACATTTGCCATTGTCAGAATAAGCTCCATGGCCATCATTTTTCGCTGATAAGGAGCCGAAGGATAGCATGAGAAGAATAGAAAACAACTCAACCACTTCATAAAATTAAATAGATCCTCTGCTCTACTATCCACAGTTCCATTACATAAAGTCTCATCATTGTTTCTGCTGGAGACAAGAGGCTGCCAGCTCCCCTGTTTAAATTGTCTCTCCAAGGCCGTTCGAACTCGAGAGAAGAACTTTCTAAACATGCTATTCCACTTCATCTGAAATGCTGTTGAACAACACCTCATGTTCAACGGCACAGCTTTTTTCATCAGAGCGAGTTCTAAATGCGATGGAAGACTAGATGTCTTCGGGTTTAAAAAGAGAGACTCAGCAGCATCTACACGGAGTGACTCATCAACATGGGTCAGTGCCAGCACTAGCCAGTCAACGAGGACCTTGACCTTTATTCCCTTTACACAGACAAGAGCATAACGACTATTGCATTCAGTTTCAAATGCATCGTCTGCACAAAGTACGGTGGAATTTTTCCACCAATCAATATCTCCTTCAATTAAAGCAAGTGAACGAGATACCTTAAGTAGTGAGACCAAAATGGCCACTTGCTGCTCAACTTTGAGTTCCACGTTTGGACAATCAAGCTCTGAAGATGACAGTCCATTCTCCTCCTCACTTGGGCCGACTGAGATGAAAGAGAGCATAGGAAATACACTATCCACATCCACATCTAAAAGAACTGGAAGTGCATAAGTGTTCAAATTTGAGCGGAGCTTTGAAATTCCAGAAGCAAGTCCATACAACAGAGGTGGCAAGCAGTACCCTCTGTACAAAGCATACCCCCTCTCGATACCATAAGAACTCCAACACTCATCACGCAAATACTCAAGTAAACATTTCAAGAATGATGTAGCGGCACAGCACACATCATCATCAATGTAAGCCTGAACTGTTTCAAACAGCAGGTCAGGACTCATATCCAACATAGTCTTTGCACCTAATCTCTTAGTCAGTAAAGCCAATGGAATGTATCTTCCCTTACATCGTGGTCCTAGGCGAAGAAGATCACAAGCAATCTTTTGTAAGAAGGATCTTATCCTTTCACTACCCTCACCGCAACGAAGGGTAGATTCAATATCTAGGAAGAGATCAAAAACAAGATGAACTTGTTTGACTGTTTGACTTAGAGGATCCTCCAAGTTATTCCATATGATTCTCAATATTCGTGTCCCCATATCCTCTGGAATTGGAACGTAATCATCCGTTGTATCAAGTAAATTAGCTAAAATTGAGGTTTTTATCTGTTGTAAGCAAATCTGCATCACGGTCAACACATGGAAGTTAAAATGACTATCAGTTGGATTCTCACAGTAATCACATAGCTCAGGCAAAATCCCATTATATAATATAGCCTTTACAGAATTGCCACTCAAATCATCCCTTGATACAAAAAATAGGGTATTAAGGACATTTCTTGAAACAGCAGTGAGTATCCCTCTAATCAAGCTAAGTCTACTCAATACCGAAAAATTTCTTATTTCACTACAAACATCTCCATCATAAGGAACTTTCCTAATTGCATCATCAAATTCAAACTCATTCTCACAATTTTTACCAAAGCCAGAAGTTGTTTGATAAAATATACCTTCAATGATGAATAAACCAAGCTCTTGAGGACTCAAACAAACTTGCAGAGCAGCACAAAAGGCCACTCCAGCCGCCACAAAGCAATCCCTTGAAAATGCCATTGATTTCAATACGCTTATCAAAACCCCAAAAACCATCTGGAACACATTAAAGTCTTCAGTCTCAGAACCATTTAAGTCCTTAAATTTAGCAGGAAACCGCTGAAGCAAATAGTACAAGCAAGACAAAGCCTCCTGACACTGCTCCATAACAATAGGAGACGGTCTGGCCAACTCTTTAGTCTCCAAAACGACACCATTCAACCCCAAAACGACATCCCGAGCAACCAAAACTGCACAATCTTCAACAACATCAACTAAATAACTCAACTTGGGCATGCCCATCACAGAAAGCGCCACACGTGACACGCAAAACCTCTTCTTTTTGCCAGCACACAACCCGCCATATTCGTTGCAAAGCTCACGAAAGCAAGAACCGATCAGAGGCTGAAAGTTTCTCGCTTTCCCCAGAGCAGAAACTAAAGTTCTATGCAACGGCAAAGAGTTCTCCAAAAACATAACTTCTAAGTACACCCGCGTGGCTTTGAGGAGCAAAGACTCATCTGGGCTCGTGGCGGATGATGAGAGTACGGCAGTGAAGGACGAAGCGAGCTTCTTGGCGTGGTTAAGTTGGGAGTAAGTAGAGTTGAGCGACGCTAACTCCGTTAAGTCGTTGTAAAAGTTTTGAAAAGAAGAGTTGTGGGGAGAAGATGAGGTTAATGAGGTCAGAGAATCCAAGAAGGAGGAGGGGAAGACGACAGCACTGTAAGTGTACCGGTGGCGGTGCTGCAACGCGCGCCATTTTGCTGACATGGCGGCTTTGTGGGTTTGGAAGGGTTTTGTGTTTCGTTTGTTAGTTTTTACAGGTAACAGAGGTTAGGGCTAAGAGAAGAATCAATCGGTTGACGAAGAAGACAATAGTTTGGGCCTTATTTCAGGTTTTTGTTGGGTTTCAGAGGCCCAAATCATTGAGACTGAGAAATGGAAAAATATTATTGATTGATTGAAATAACTAAAATCATTGTAGGACTTTTAAATAATCACTTTTTTATTAAAAAAAAAATAGGAAAAATAAAAGAATAACAACCTAAATTAAGCGGGTTTATTAAAATTGGCCATCTTCTAAAAGGTTTAGAGATAACATCATATTCAATTGATCAATAATCGAACGCTTCTTTTTGTTGTTACTAAACTTTAGTGCTCCATATGTAATGAGTCCAAAGGGATTTGTCGAGCGTTGGAAACCAATATAACAACATGCATTGGATCCAAGCGTTGGAGGAGTCGTTGTGTCTAAATTTTCAATGTTTGGGTTATTATTAAATAGATTGGTTCTATTTTTTTAATTCTTTAAAATATTTAGATGTAATATTACAAATTGACTTTTTTTTTATGTCAATCTCTAGAGATCAACAATTCAAAAAGAGTTGTTTAATAAAAACAAAAAGTTATCAATTTATAATTAGGACATCTAAATTTTCTAAAACTTGATTTTTTT
The DNA here is from genome assembly GCA_026212285.1 of Bursera cuneata. Lineage (NCBI taxonomy): Eukaryota > Viridiplantae > Streptophyta > Magnoliopsida > Sapindales > Burseraceae > Bursera > Bursera cuneata. The sequence goes on from JANLJB010000002.1 coordinate 17,759, forward strand.
TGAAAAAGGTCATCATAGTTTAATTTATTTGATGGAGTTTCTATTGGGAAGAGTATTTTTTGACCCCACAAACAATGGTAAAATAATCATAATCCCCAATATTTCAAAAACCCCGTTAACGATTAGGATTTAGATGATAGTTTTTGAAACATTAGGGGTTTATAAACTTGGACATATTATAGGTGTTTGGAGAATCACCCGATTAAAAAAGGGTCTTTAAATAAATATTTAAATTTATACAATTGACTATGAAGTTCCAAGTTTCCAACCACGTAGAATTAATGAAATATTAATAATTCGAACAAAAAAGTGGGTTCACTCACACCCATTTGCATTCTAGATTTTCTTTGCGTTATTATGATTTTTTTCCTTTTTGGGTTTAAATAATATGTTTAAAATTTATATAAAAAAAACTTATTTAATTAAAAGAATTTTTTAAGAATATCTGAGAATTATGCTGTAAATTTCAAATTCTCAGCCATGCAAAAGCTTTGCCGGATACCATGTGCCCTTCAGGCTTCCAATGTCCCAAACGTCACTCTCTGTTGGGTGGTCAAGACCTTTAATCCCCCTCAACAGAAACCAGTATAAAGCATGGCCTGCAAGACCAAAATTGCCCCTCAACAGAATAAATCATAACCGATATTGTGCCATATAATCTGTTTAGAACAGTTCATGCATTTCAAGTCACTGGGGAAAAGTGTCCTGTCTCTTATTTACCATGCTTATAAATACCACGTTGCTCTGAGAGCCTTCAACACAAGTTCAGTGACAGAAAGAGAAGAGTCTGTAGATGAGGGTTGGAGGAACCTGAACCTGCAAGCCATTGTTAAATGCTAAAGCGGCTCAGATTCCTCCAACAACTCATCCGCCACCTTCTCCGAACCTGAATAGTTAACATTTTATTGAGTTTTCTATAAGTTGTATGTAAGAGTTGGAGGGAATTAAACAGATGAGCAAAATACGAACACTCTGTTTAATTTCCTCACCTATCTTATCTCCAACTTCTAAACTATGATTCCTGGTTGATGATGTTCATTTGTAAGTTGTATGTAAGAATTGGAGGCAACTGAACAGACTGATACATGTAAAAGCATTCTGTTTAGTTTCCTCCAATATCTTATCTCCGACTTCTAAACTATGACACCAGTTTCTTGTTCATTTTTTTTTTTTTTAATTTTTAAATTGTATGTAAGAATTGGAGGCAACTTAACAGATTGGTACATGTAAAAGCAATGGAAAAACAATCTGTTTAGTTTCCTTCAATATCTTATCTCCAACTTCTAAACTATGACGCCTGTTCAGGTTGATGTTAACTGAACAGAATGGTACACGTAAAAAACAATCAGATAGTTTCCTTCAATATCTAATCTCCGACTTCTAAACTGTAGTTTTAGTTATTGCCTTCAAATCGTATCATCGAGAGCCACTGCTCTCTAACCAGTCACCAAAGCTCCGAATCTTCGATATGAGCTCCGGGTAATTTGCTTTCTCAAATCAGATTTTTAACTGTGCTCACCATGCACAAATTAGAAGTTTTATTTTGAAAAATAGCAAATTGCTTATTCGAGAATGTTTAGGATAACACAATTTATAATGATAGAAAGAAAAATGTTTTAAGAGCTAAACAATTTATACAATAGAAGCCAACTTTCTGCCACAAAAATGCATGAACTGAGAAATACTAGCAAAGGTTCGTTCTTCATATTTGCTATTATCAAGCATTTGAGCCTTGGCGACCACGAGCAGTCCCAGACAGCCACAATAAATATAGTTTTTAGACAATTCAAAGCTTCAAATTCATGCGACTTCCCCTTACAACTGCAAAAATTTTGCTCTCAAGGGTGTGAAGTAGAATCTAAGGGTATTATGAGTGCTCTTGCAAAGCCTATATGGAAGAGGAACAAAGGTTAAGGGCAACGGGCACTTGATTCACACGAGAACGGTCGGAAAATGGATCAAGAGTCCAGACTTGAAACGGGGAATAAAAAGGGCAGAACGCAACAGATAAATGTCCAGTCAAATCAACCTGAGACCTCTAGTAATTCAAGAACAATAACTCAAACTTACAAATGGAGGATACAATTACAAACCCAGGTGAAAAGGACCTGACAAGGTGACAAATCATCATTTTCTTTTTTCAAGCAAGGTATCGATACAATTTCCTGTCCCCTTTATCCCTTTCTAGAAACTCCCTCTCTATAAGGGATTCTATTCGCTTTTTAATTATAACAGGATTGGGGAGAAACCGTGATTGCAGCTGTTTTGTCACCTCAGCCACAATGTTATTATGATCCAGCACCCTTCTTGCCTTCATGATCCGCACAATTGCCGCCTCAATCTGGGGTTTCCTATCTTCCTCCACTCTCTGCCTTGTTTCCTGGTTTTCTGGTTCAGTCTCCCTTTGTGCAACCACAGTGCCTATCTTAACCTTAACGAACTTGCTTGTGAATTTGTCATTGAAGAAGAAGGCATCATCTTCCCCTATGTCCTTGCTCATGGGTTCCTTTCGAAGAACATTCTTTCCCTTAACACATGCCAGAGACTGCAGGCACCTCTTCAAGTCTGGGGCAGGTATTTCTGTGGCCTGCTCAATTTCTTTGTAACTCAACCGATCAGCATTATTGAACAGCATCAGCACACACATCTGGTAAGTAGAAACATTCAGCTCATGTTTCTGGCCTTTCCCAAAAGTTGCTTTCAAATCAGCAGTGCCCATATTTGTTTGCCAGGACAACCTACGTCCAGTATGGGTCCCGAGATAATAACTCCTAAATTTTTCACATATTCCCAAAATCTCTGCAGGCAGATTGCATGTAGCACTCGGTTGAGTAGGCCAAGAACCTGTAGTGAGGACCTGGACAACTAGTGTGGGGCAATCTCCTAAATCAGAAGTCAGACTTGCATAGAAACCCTGCATGGTATCCTGAGATGTTTTCATGTCAGTGAACATACCCTCCAATTTTGAAGTAAACTGATATCCACACTCTGTTTTTAGTTTAACAATCAAGCTTCTTTCGGCATCATCAGAGACTGTTTTCCCTGAAAGAAGCCTCTTGGCTAAGTGCTGCTTGTAGTACTTCTCAAATACATCTTTCTCTTGGAGGTAACGGAATAGCATCATGACTTTATCAAGTACATTCTCTACATCCTCCTCACTAACCCCTCTCAGTCCTTTCCGGAGCTTGTCATCCACAAACAAGGAAATAAATTCAGGAGACCGAGAATTCAGGTTAATGAAGTACTCAAAAGATGAATTTAAAGCATTTTGGAATGTCTTGTCATTGCTAAATGCTGTACTGATAATCTTGTCATATTTATCCTTTAAATCCAAAAGACGTTGAACAAAATCTACAGGATCCTTTAATCTTTCTGGATCAACAACCAGTTGCTTACCAGTATCCCGAATGTATGAAGTCATGACATCTCTTATTAAAATAAGTCCATTAGTCACCCGTCTAAACAAGCAATACATTCTTCCCAAGTCCTCATACTTGTCATCCACAAGCATATTAACTAAGCCAGAGTTCTCCATATGGACTAATCTCTGCATGTGACTTTCAATCATCTCCTTTTCCACCACGTTAGTTATTTTGGCTTCACTTCTGGTGTCCAAATAATGAGACACTCTCTCCATTTCTTCATTTAGACGCCTTTCAGCTTTCTTTAGATACTCCCCACAATCACAGGACTCAATGAACTCTTGAGACTCAAGACGGTAAAAATCAGCCGAAACCTCAAGAAAATGCTTCTCAAAATCATCCTGGTAAACAAAAGCACCTAAATCCATGAGCATCTTTGTAATATTTCTCATCAAGCCCCTGTTTATAACTTCACCACTCCTTTCTCTACGTACAAGTTCAAGAAGTGTATCTTGAAGCCTAGTCTGGATTTTGTTGGAGTGGATAACAACATCCCTCCACAGATTCAAACCCAGCTCATGTACAGGGGTTTTATGGGTGCTTGGGATGAAAGTCCTATCCATGTACATCAATATGTCTCGGATCATTTGCAATGCCTTGTTATGATCTGCCCATTTCCTGTTTAGCTCTTCCAAAAACAAGCCCCCCTGAGCAGCTTCAATTGATTTGCATATTTCTGTTAGATGAAATGTCATTGTGGTCACGAGACCAGAGTAGAGTTTCTCACCAAATTTGTGCAGCACCATATTGTACGCATTCCTGAAAGCAATAAGATATATATAAATTAGAAGCATGAAATTTTCATGCTGATGTACAAGACATATCACCAAATAGGATTCAGATAAACATCAGAAAGTTCTTAAACATAATGTCATAGTCAATATGCAACAATGCCACCAATGAGTTTGGGTAATACACAACATGGAAAATGAATTGACTATACACTTCCAGCAAGAAGAAACTGAATTGCACACTTGGTAATCCAGTATTCACTAGTTATGGTAAATCCAACCAATCAAATGAGGGCAAAGAAACAAACAAGAAAGAGTAACAAATAGAACTTCTAAATCAATTAGATAGAAGATAATAAATAATCCGCAAGCTTCCATAACATTGTCAACATAAAAATCTAATTATAAGGGTAGAATGATAAAGAAGGAGAGAGACAAAGAAAGATCCAAAAAAGCCACCTTCTATACCAAAAGATAAGATGACTTGCACAAGTGTCATTAACTTTTATATTAAGGCATCTAATTATACTGAAGGAAGGAAAGAGATCAGACAAACAGCAGTAGAAATACTTTTCCGGAGAAAGGAAGAGGAAAAAAAAACAGTAGAAAAAAGAGAAATATAAAGAGATAAACATCTAGAAAAGCATAAAACTACCTAGTCTTAAAGATGAGCAAGGTCCAAAAGATGAGCAAATGAAACAGAATAGAGCGGCTTTGCCTATAACTCACGGATCCATCTAAAGTTAATGAGACAAACAATACAAGAAACCAAGCCTCAACTAGTCTTAAAAGCCAATATAACGGGATCAGCTCAGTAAACTAGCATACACATAAGCCTCCCAGCTCCAAGCTCCCACTGAACCCTATTACCCCAGGAAAAACCATCAACTTGAAACAAATATTTGGATACACGTAATCCTAGTACTGATCATATATTCCATGTACTGTAAGAGCAGATACTTTACATACCAACCACCTACATCATACAAATTCAGAAACAATAGCAGCAGCTAACCTCAGTTCATTTATCATAAGCAAACTTATTACTCATAGAAAAAAAAAAAACATGAAATTAAAAGCAAATTTGTTACTCATGGGAAAAAGGAAAATGAAAAACTAGCAAATAAAAAGCTGAAACACGAAAAGAAGCTGACCAATTTCAAATTAACTAAAACCCCAAATGTTTAAACTCGTTAAAAATAATACCACCAAAACAAAATCATATAAAAACCAAAGTCTGTCGACACAATCAACGAAATCTGAACCAAATTTCGTCAATTCAAGAGCAGAACATATTGTCACATCACAATTGTCTAATTGCAAGTAATTCCTAACATTTCCAAACAGTACCCACAAAACAAAATCATACAAAATCGAAAACCCAATTGCATAATCAACAAATCAACTTAAAACACTCGATGAAACAAAGAACAATCAATCTCCGTAAATTACAATCAATTTCCAGTAGAAGTTCACACGAAAGCACGAAATTTTATCGCGTAAAAAGCTGAGAAATGGACCTGTAAAGCTCCTCGAAGCTGAGGCCACTTGCGTTGTGGTTGTAAATCTCGTGAATCGCATGCTCCAATATCTTCCACGTCTTCTCTGCGTATTTCGGATCCACCACGACCCGGTGCTTGAACGCCTCTATCTGAAACGTCCTCTTCTTCGGAGCGCTCATCTTTCTCAACAAGCTTTCGGTCACCTGAAGAGAACCCGCAACGACCCGATTACTCGCGTCTTCGTCCGCCCTCGATTTCGACCCGATTTCCGGATTCCGAGAGAAAGTCCGGCCCGAATTGGCCACAGAATGTTAAGAGCTGAGCGAGCAAGAAAACTGCTTTTATACTTTCCTTTGTTCCCTCATTACAGTTTTTTTCTTTTTTCGCTTTTTCTTTTTATTTATTATTATTAAATATGTTTTTATTTTCTAATTTTTGTCTTTGAGTTTCTAATTTAATTATTTAAATACCAAATTGATTATAGAAAATATAATTTTATTTTTTTAATAAAAAGTTATTAACTGTAAAGCAAAAGTCATATTCAGACAAAACAAAAGGAGAAGATCTCTTTAAAGCTAAAACCAAAAACCCACCAAGCAATCTTTTCCTTCTAAAACTCCTCCACTTCTATTTATATGAGAATCTCTATGTTATATTATGCCTTATTTTTTGCAATTTTATTTTTCTATAATATATTTTAGGCCCTCAAATTATCACTTGTCCATATTAACACTCATGTAATGAAAAATGATCAAGAAGGTCAGATGATTGTAATTGGATAAATACAAATGTAATATTGCTTTCCCTCTTTTCCTTTAACCAATACTTTTATAATTTGTGGTTTCACTTATATTAACCTAAAAAATTTGATTGTAAATATATAATAGTTTATAAATCAAGTTAGATTTCTGTTAGTTAATTAAAAAGGTGAGGGTTGTATTTGTGTTCACGAAGAATGAATAGCTCCGAAAAGGAATTTATTGATTATCTTCCTATTAGTTAGACTATAGGCACAATAATTTACTTCACGGGTGAGTTCTCTAATTTAAACCGAGATAACTTCGTATTGTTATTAAATAAACTATCAAATATTGGGTTGCACTTAGAATTAGGTCAAAACTTGAATGTAGTTTTTGATATCATCTTATAGTTTTTTTTTTTCTACGAAATGATATAATAAACTTTAAATTTTTTTTCCTATATATCACATTGTTGTATATTTATTCAACAAAATCCTATTATATGTATTTATATTAAAAATGATGATAAAATGGAAAATAAATTTATATATAACATGATATTATGGAAGGAAATGGCGTGCAATAATACCATCCCACCTGATAAATTTTCCCAACTCGAAGAGAGCGAACAGTAGTAAATGTAAGAAGGTATTGTCTGCATGAAGCAGCCAGCGGTTTCCACCACATGAAGGCTTGAAGCAACAAAAGGCAAACCAAAAGGCGAGCGTTACATGCAACTCCAGAGGTCCATAGCCACTACACATTATCATTCTACCATCAGTAACGCCTACCCTCTCACTTTCCCAGGTGCCAATCACCACAAACCAACAAAATCCCCCATGTACTTCTATATCCCACATTTGTCTAGGATCATTCGTTCTTCCATTACTTGACCACTTCTCTTCTCTGCAGCCTGTGAAACGCGCTGAGAGCCTCTCAGACATTAACAGATCATAGTACTTGAGTTTGAGTGCTTGTGTTTTGGTGTGTTTTTGTGGTTGTTTGTATCGCTTTCAAGGTGCTATGACAATATACGGTAGATACGATGACATTTTTGATGCAAAGCTGAAGCCTCGCATGCTGAACTACTTGTTGACTGACCACCTTCCTTGTGAAGAAGACGTGTTTCCTCTGGAGCACATGGACTTGCAGAAGGTGATTGATGTTGTGAGGGTGTTTGGGCTTGTGTCTGAAAAGTTTCCGGACGAAGCCTCTTCCAAGTTGGTCGAGGACTGGGCTGCTACTGTTGATGCTTGGTGTGACCGCTTGGTCTCGCTCGTTACTTGTTCAAGGGTGAGACACCATATATAACATGTCTCTTTATTTTGGTCAGCACCAACACGCACACAAAATAAAAAAAAATAATAATAATAATAATCATTTTATTAAAAGAAAAATCTGTTTTGTAAAATGACTATTCTATACTTCTTTGCCTTTCGAAAAGGTTGAAAATAAATATATTATTTTAAAGGGGTTACAAATTATAATTCATGTATCTTGAAAATTGTTTTCTACATACAAAAGAAAACTGTTCTGCAAATGACAACTAAAGAACATGATCGAAGTTTCTTATACTTCTTGCTCAAATCAATATAAGATCTATGACAATCAACAAGATCTTCTATAGATATATACTGTAGTTAATGTTTTGTCACCCTCACTATAAATAACCTATAGATTATAATTTGTTTTGGTTAACGAACCCAAATCATAACTACTAACTAGCTTGAAAATCATACTACTAATGATTTTCTTTTCTGGGTTTGGAGCAAAATGAAATATAAAGACAAAAACTTTTGGCTTGCTAATCATTTTTCAAGAAACAGATCCTTTGGAGAAACAAATGGAGTGATTTTTGTTAATTTAAGCCATTGCATGGATGATTTATGTACTTCACTAATGATATTTGGGCACAGCCAAGGAGTTGCTGGATAGGAACATTTTTGATAGGGATGACAGGCCAAGAATGCAGCTCTGATCGTTTCTCAACATCATATGCTCTCTGGCTCAAAGCCCTCTTGGCAAATATATACGTTAGCAGATTCGGTTTGGTAATAACGTTTCCCACATATATAACTTTTTACCTTTTCCCTTTAGAAGCTGATGCCTTTGATTTCTATGTTGTCGCAGAAGCAGATATTTGGCAGAAATTACATATGCTAATAGTTACAGATTTATATCCCGTTTTGTATACCATATGATGCCATTCTTGTATTCTATTTAACATAATCATAGTGTTAAGCCCACATCAATTATTAGGATTAGACTCTTTACCTTTCAACTTTTTGTGCTCAATTCCCCGATCGTATTGATTATATTCTAGTAAGTTGCTCTTGTGTTTGTTGTTTGTTGTTACAGTTGTGGTTGAATTGGATCCATGTGCAAGTGTACCTGACGGCAAAGAGCATATTAGAACTTAAATATTATTGTTTGATCTGCACTTATCTGTTTAAGTTTTTAGATCTAAGTAGTTTCTTTTAAAACTTGTTAATATAGTCTTGTGATGTTATCTTCATAAAGATTATTTTTTGATTTGAGCTTTAAATTGTGGCGTTCTGAACTTATTGGTAGACTAGAAGCTTGTTCTATTATGTATTGGTTGACACAAGTGAGTAGTGATTTGGTACCAAAGTTGTTTCTTGTCATCTTATATTCTTGATTATGTTTGTGACTACTACAACATAGTGTAGACTAAGAACTCAACTTTGAGATTTATGAATATAAGTAAGAGTGATGTTCTGACAAAATTTGCTTCTACTTTTTTTTCTTTTGGAATAATGTAATGAGGTGAAATATATATATACATTTTTTTGCCCCAAAAAATGGTAGATTTTCATGGTCAGCATTTTTTGTTTCCCTTCAATGTGATATAGTCTTTGCAGCTAATATGTTCTATGGTTCATTGTGATAAATGCAGCCACCGTCTGGTTCTGTCTCTGTGAGAGCAGCTGCTTGTGCTTCCCTTACGGACCTGTTAATAAGGTTGGTTTGATTAGTTTGTTTGAAGTATTTATATACAATAGTGGAAAATGAATCCTGTTTGTTTCACCATCTTAAACTCTTACAAAACTTTTGATTGATTTTGACATGTTTAAGTTTCCATTATCCTATTAAAGTTTCTCTCGGAAACTCAGTGTAGGTCTACATTCTGTATTTCATTTTTTAGTTTCTCGACCTTAGTCTCCGCCATGCCTGATGACATCTTATTCTGTTTTCATTTGATGTATTTTTCCCAATATAGCTTTTATTGGTTTCTCTCTTATTGTCCATTTGTCATGTAAAATTCTTGAAGCTATAAAATTTTCTTTTGCATACTTCTATCAGCATCCCTACATTATGTTTCTCTCCTTTTCTAACATTCTCTTTCATAGAATGACTAATAATCTCAAGTAACATTCTATTTTTTAGCATGCTCAAGTTGCATTTCATAGAATGTTTGCTAATTTAATTTATGTATAATTTAGATTGAACATATCATGTATTCATCTCAACTGAAATCACTGCTGGTTCAAGAAATATTTTAGCAAGCTATTCTATCCTAGTAACTATCAATTTTTCTTTATTTGGTGCAAACCTGTTATAGGTTGGGAAGATCTTTGAATCTAAAGGAAGAAGGGACATCGCATGTTGAAAGAGTAATTCAACCAGTTCTTGAGCTCTTGGATAAAGATAGATCAGAGGCTGTGTTGGTAAGTATATATTTTTTGGAGCCTCCTTTGCTTTTGCTATCTTGCTATTCCCTCTGCTAGCCACAAAGCTACTTTAATTATTTCTTCTTCCTATCAATAGTATTCACGAGCGGTTGGGATTAAGGTTAAGGCTCTGCTTAGTTTAATTTCCATGATTGTTTTTAATTGTGCAGGAAGCAGCCATTAGTTTACTGTGCACGATTATGGAATTCTTTCCAGAAGCCATTCAACGTAATTTTGATAGCGTGAGTTATGGATATCCTGCTCCTTGAAAGTTCACATTTCCTTAACAAAATGTTTACTCATGTTTCCTCATTGGGTAATTTTACAATTTGCCACCGAACAGATCTTGGAAATATCTATGATTGGAGTAGGGAATATTGACATGAATTCTTCTGTATCTTACTAGGACAGTTTTATGTAGTTAGTTTATACATAGTATTATGAACAGCTTAGCTACCTCACTTCTGAAAGGAAGAGCATTAATAGAAGATGACCTGACAAATCGGAAACAGAACTTATTTTACTGGACATATGTCCTTCACTGTGTATCAAAGTGATATGTGCTGCAACTTCACATATCTGCTCAATGTTGATGCTATTCCATAAGGAAAAAATTTCTTTCATTTTATTGTGCAGTAGCCTTTTTACGAGCAGAGTTATATTTGAATTTCCAGAGTGACTTGACTAAATTTAAAAGAGTAGCAGCTTGTTGGCTGATGCATATATTTGAGTATTTTCTATTTTGCAGGTTGAAGTTTCCATTTTTTCAAAGATTTTTTCAGGGCAATGCAGTTCTAATATGTTGAAGGTGAATGCTTTTTCTTAAGTTTGCTATCAATCTTTATGTGTCATATGGTATAAGAACTTAGATATTTCAAATCTGTTTCAAACTTAGCCTTGTTCCTGATTGTTTTCACTTTTCAATGAATAGATGTATGCTCATTGCTTAGCACTACTTCAAAAGACTAGAGGAGATGAAGAAAGTTGGTTGACAATGATACAAGATCTACTAACATCTATTAATCTTCATCTTAATGAACTCTTCCACAGTTTAGAAGAAGGTCCATATTTTATATGACCTTGGTTATGGCAATGCCAACTTTAATAAGGTATCCTGTCTCTTTGCATGTATTAAACAAGGTAAATTTCATGAAGCTACTGTATTATTGGTTCAACTAGGAAGAGAACCATCATGTCCCATTGAAGGTTCGATGAGTTCGGGAGAAGCCTTTCCTTTGAAAGCAAGAAGATCTCAGCAATTATTAATGTCTATAGTCCCTACTCTAATGCTTACCTGTTGTGCAATGCTTACATATCCTTATCCTGTTCAGGTAGGCTGTGATGATGATCGTCCAGTGATGCACAAAGAACTTGATAAAAAATGTTTTTGATAATAATTTGGAAGTTTACATACCTTTTTTCTAATTGAGCATTGTAAGTGAATCTAAAATGTGTCTGCTGGATCATAGGTGACTGTTCCGGTTGATCAATTACTGAAGCTTGTGGAGAGAGTGCCGAAGGTGAAAGGTTCCTATTTCCAAGATACATTAGCACCAATGATGATAACACAGCAAGAGCTGATGTGTTCAGAGCTTCAAATTTTCCACTTACATAGTTTAGATGTCCTAACTGCACTTATTAATGGAGCACGCAGGTGAAGAGATAATGAAACTATATATAACCCCATTTTGGTTTTTACCACTGTCACATATTTCAGAAAAAGACACTGGAAATGGACTTACGGGTGACTATATTTTGAGGATCCCATTGCAATAAAACATGAGTTATGCCTGGACATTGAATAATTAACGAAGGGGTTGAAAGGGTGATATATCGAGGTTAAAATAAAAAAGAAAAAGAGAAAGAGAGAAAAGATATGGAGTCTCAGATGTTGTCAAAAGTATTTTTGCTATTAAAAAACTCAGTTGTTATTAAGATTCTGTGAGATCACTATATTTGCAGCCATCCTTATCTATCTATGCAAGGGGTAGAAGAGCAGAGGCTTTTAGTGTCCCATCCAGTTAAGAAATTGGAGGCAGGAATCATTCTATACACATCTGATAACCCTCGTTTGGAATTGTCATGAACAAAGTAATGGATTTTTGCTGTGTCTTAAACTCAAATAACATATTGTGCTGAGATTATAGGAATATTCAGTACATGTACTGTTGGACACTAAACAAATTTATTCTGTAGTTGTTCATTACTCCTTTATTATTTGATGTTTCTAAAAATGCTTCTTCTTTTTTTGTAATGTTTTTCTTCAATGAACTTATAATGTCTTACTATCCATTTGCTAAATCTGCATATATTGATGAAAAGTCCACTGCTGCTAACTTTATCCCGATTCCTAGGTGATGGGCAGGTTCATCTGGTTTCTTGCATCTCTGGTCTAAAAAATTTTCTACCCTTTCCTTCTTAAATCTGATTTATAGTTTATTTTAAATAATCTTATAGTGCTGATTGAGAAATTTTGATTTTTCACATTATTCTCTCGTAATTTTGCAGCCAACTAATGCCATTTGTTGAATCTGTCATTGGCTTCCTGAAAGAATATCTAGGGAAATGTACATTGCCAATCATAAGGATAAAGGTTTACTCGGTCATAAGGACTTGGTTTACATACATAAATAAGGGTATGCAACAAACTAATTGGACTTTCATTAGATCTTTGGTTTATGTTACTCTACTGCATCCAACTACTTGTGTACTACAATATTATACAGCATCAATGCTTAGGAATACCTGCAGAAGAAAATCATAATTTTCAAATTATTTTCTTTTAAATAACATACTTTTTAGTTGCATGCTCCGGGATTACGTGTTACATGGCTAGTGATCGCTGAGGCTCTGGCTTCCTCATTTAAATCCAGATCAGGGGTTTTAGATCTTGCTAAGCCAAACAGATGAGTTTCAAATAGGCATCTGAACTCAAACATATTTCCACTTGATCATTACCATATATAAACGCTATATACTACTTGCACTGAAAGAGATGGTTGTAGAATTGTCACTTAATTAACTAAGCATACTTGCAGCATGTTATAAAAAGAAGTCATGTTCATAGGCCAAGTGACATTTTTATTCACAGGCTATATATTTGCAGGAGCTTCCTTACAACTAGCTGAGGAAGTTATTAACTACGCAATTGTTGACCTAGAGTCTACCAGCAACAGAAGGAAAGAATTATATAGGGGAGACATAAATCCCACTAACAGTGAAGCATCAGTGCAGCCCGGTTACAAGAAAAGGAAGCATATATATTCAACAGGCACTTCTGAGGGGCATCAGCGAGGAAAATATCTGGAAGCACTAAACACTCCAACCTCACATAGTCTGAAAATTGCTGCACTAGAGGCGCTAGAAACTCTTCTAACTATGGTATGCGACTTCTATGTATTTTGTGAAAAATATTGATCCAACATGCATGTAAGTAGGAATCAATTTAAAATTTTCTTCTTTCAAAAAAAGAAGAGGTTGAAGAAATAGAGAGTGAAAGGAATTTAAGGTTCCCTCTCTTATATGTTGTTTTATAAGGGCTTATGCTCTGCTATCTTTTTCTCTTTTATTTTCTTTTTAATTATATTTTGTAGACATCGAAATGTTATCTTCCAATTGAAATTATACTTTGTGATTGTGAGATTTCATTTTCTCTTTCTAGTTGGGAAAGTCTTCATTTGAAATGAGAAGAAAAAATCTACCATTTACTTTATACTCTAAACTAGAAGAATTTTAGGGACTAGAGCAACTTTGTGAAGACTTGATTTGGTTGATAGTGAGCATTTAATCTCTTAGATTCTTAGATTTTAGGAGACAACATACAACTAACAAAAAACTTATACTAGAAAGTTTCCTATAACTACATGGTGAAAGTGATTTTGTCGAAAAAGAGAACCCATGAGTGTTGTAGTAAAGATTTAGCTGTCAGCTTTGGCATGTAATAGACATTTGGATGAGAGGTATAAGCAAGACGAGCTGGGGGGAGCTATACATCTTGAATTTGTATTGTTAAAAGAGAGAGAAGGAGAATATCTTGGTTTATTGTTTCTCTCAATTGCATTTGCGCTTACTTAAGGTACAACTCATAGGTAAGGAGGTAGCAGTTATGTTATTAAAATGCCCAAAATCTATTGATTTCAGTCGGGGAGTCTGTTATGATGCTTTCTTATAGATATTATCTCTTTGTGTGAAAGGTGTCATAGATTTAGAGAACTTTCTTACCTAAACAGGTCATCTTGATGGAAGCATGAGAAATACTCAATGTGTATGCATGTAAACATACAGTTAGAGACATGCAAAGCCTTATTGGGATTTGTGATGCTAGAGAATTGGGATAAAAAAATAAGGAGAAACTTTCATATTGTATAAGATACTTGGTGAAAATGGCATTTTGTTCTACAAGGTTGTATGCAAAAGAAAAAGCAATTGGATTAAGGACAAGCTACCAAGACTTAATTAATAGGTTCCTCATACAAGGAAAGGCCATGAACAACTATAATTAGGAGTTTGTTTATGAAGACAGGAAAAGGAAATGTCTGAGTGGAGGGGGACCTTCCTTTTAGATTTAGAATCTCATCCTTCTATTAAGCAATCTATTGATCACTTTTTTTAATGGAAGGGAAATAAATTAGTTAGTTATTATTCCCACCATAGCTCTCAAAGTAGAAGAGTGAGACATACAAATCAGTGACCAAAAGAGTTAATATCCATGGACAAGTATATAGTCAAGCTCTCCATTTCTCGTAATGGATGATTACTACGCACATTTGTGTGTGAAAGAATCAAAGGATCAAAGGAAAGCCCTTCAATCATTAATGTTCCAGTATAGAAACAACACTTCTCTATGATGGAACATACAATTAAGAGTTTCATTTTATACTAGTATAGAAAGATTAGGGAAATTTAACCAAAATACTCCTCCCAAATAAAGCTAAAGGTATTAAAGCTAATTTAATGACATTTTCCAATAATACTACCAACTACAGTATGAAATCATATTTGCTTTTTGTTAAACTTTAATTAAAACTCAATACAAACTTTGTAAATTTAGCTTTCTAGACCATCTTCCTACCAGGTACCTACCCAAGGATTCACCTTAGACAACCATCTATCCAACCCAAAAAGGAGTGTAATCACCTTCCTCATCCAAAGGAAGACACGACCGTAACAAAGACTTGGTTTGGTTGGCTTGGTGCTTTAAGCATTCTGATATTGCTTTCTATCTTCCAGGGGTCAACCCTCCGAAGCTATTAATATCTCTCAACAAACATATGCATTCTCATAAAATGTAAAATCTATATTAAGTATGATGATTTAGTGAAATGTAATAAAGTCTACTACCACTACCTCACAAGAATTTCTATGAATATCTCTAATAACACAACATAGCTTTTTCCACCAAAATAAAATGGATGATCAGAGTGGAAAATTTGGAAAACTAATTAAGATGAAAAAAATTATTACTAATAAATATCCCAAATGTTGGACTTTATTGTTTCTAATATTCCTCCTAACCTCACAACACCAGTTGTACCTCGCAATGCATGAATTTCATCTATACTGGTACATAAATATGAGATGTACCAATTAGTCTTACCAAGGTTTTTCCGTATAAGAGAATAACTAAAGGTGAATGAACAATGGTTTTCCTAGTTTATATTTTGATCATATGTATGTTGATTAGTGTGAGAGAAAAAAGGATGGAAAGGACAACTGGTACGTTTCACACAAGCAAAACTAAGGAAAAGTTATCAAAATATGAATTGATATTTTTCCCAAATAACGACTAAGAACCAGGGCTAAAGGAAATCGTTGGAGGCACATGAGAAAGGAGTTTGTCAACAACGGCAAAGAAAAAAAAAAGTGAAAAAAGTTTTGAAGAGCTTAAAGTGCAAAGCTCCCTTTTACTTAGAATTTCATCCTTCTAGTAGGTGCTCTATTTCTCATTGAGCACTTACTAGTGGAAGGTAATGAATCAAATCTCGGGAAGTAGGATTCGATCTACAACAATTTATTTAATAGCCAACCACTCTAGTACTAAGTCGCTGAGGAATAGTGGGAGGTTTTATACATTGAATTCAATTTCAATCTCAAACCATTTGATCAATATGAACTTAAAGTTTCTAAGATTCTACTTGATTGAATTTTTATTCAAAGGAAGAAAAGTGTGAAGCTAAAATAACTCACTTGGGATTGTAAGCCTTTTGGTCCATACAATTGTTTATGAACCAGTAGAAGATTCCACAACTACCATGGATCCTGCTTCCTTGGCTCAAACATTGGATTGAGCGGTTACTCGAAAACTTTGTACTGATATGGAATCAAATGCTAGACAATCTTTCTAATAGATTTTGCTACAAAAGTTCAATACAACTGATTGAACTTAGCTATATTCTTGTCCTACCATTGACTTCAAAAGTAGAAGACTCAGAGCAAAGAGAATAGCAATCTCAAGAACCTAATGCAAATGAGATGAGCATGCGGCTAAAATCTCCACTTTCAGTAATGGATCACTGTTGCATTATTTTTTGTGTGTATGTGCATTCTCAAGCTCGCATGAAATTTATAGACAAAGAAAGAAAAACAAAGTGGAAAAGAACACTAAGGAATTGCTAGTATGCATTTATTTTTCCTCTGTGGAGAGATATGGAGAAAAAAAAAAGAATCATTTATTGAATTGTCCTTGTTCCTTCTTTTGCTATAGAAAGTGAACGAGAAGGGGATAAAAGATATCCTGCTATAGAAAGTGAACGAGAAGGGGATAAAAGATATCCTGCCGATAAAGTTATTTTAACATATTACTGGTTCATCTGTTAATTTACTATAGTTTCCAATTGAATTGTACACTTGCGACATAGTCTTCAAGTATAGGGTTTATTCTTTCCTAGATATCCTATGGTGACTGAAATTATTGCCATATTTAGCCATTTGACAGTTAAGTAGGTTTGGTAGATCACTTTGGTGAACTAGGCATAAACCCAAGCCTTTAAAAGTTAGCCAGTGGCTATTCTACATATGACAGTAATCACCAGTTACATTCATTATTGTCTTGTACTTAAATGGTACCTTATTGCTATTGTAATATAATTTTCTTGTAATGCAAACCAGAAGAGAAACTAGCAAGCAAATTTTTGATAATTTTCCTGCAATATCTTGTAGTCAGTACATGCACACCGGCGTTTGGTAAGTGTAGGTACATTTTCCTCATTGTTATTGATAATATAACAACATACACAAACATAAGGTTATCCATGTTTTTTATATTCTTTTAGTAGTAATTTCTAATCTTGGTATCAACTAAAATGATATGGCTTTGAAGGTGATGTCTCCCTTGTCTCAGCATAAACTTCAGCATGTGTGATACTTATATAGCAAGAAATCAGGGCATGCAGTTATGCTAAATGTTTTTATCTAAATATGGAGGAATTTTTCAAAACAGTTTTGGTTTTCTCATTTTCATATCAGATAGATAATGCTTCTTACTATTATCGCAGGATGGTGCCCTGAGCTCTGAGTGTTTGCGGGCAGATGCTAATTCTGTTTTAATAAATGTCGCAACAAATGCTTATGAAGAGAAATTGGTCAGCAAGAAAGAAACTGACTTTGTCCAACCCAGTGAACCTACTTGGGCAGATTTCATGCTTGCAGCATTACGTGCAATTTTGGCATCCCTACTTTCCCAACCTCGTGTTAATCCCGACTATCTGTTTCAGGGACTTGAGCTTTTTCATAAAGGTAAGGCTGATCATAACAATGAAGACAATATTT
Source organism: Bursera cuneata (assembly GCA_026212285.1). Lineage (NCBI taxonomy): Eukaryota > Viridiplantae > Streptophyta > Magnoliopsida > Sapindales > Burseraceae > Bursera > Bursera cuneata. The sequence goes on from JANLJB010000002.1 coordinate 35,613, forward strand.
CACTTATTTATTTTAAGGGGAAAGAGAAAGATGTGCTGATAGATAGAGCATATCGATTCAATAGCAGTTTGAAGTTCTTCTCCTCTTAGAGTCATTTATGGAAAAGTATATATATCTTTTGAAGATCTCCATCCATCTCCCCTGAGAGGAAAAACTATGTGAAGATATCTTTTGGTGGCATATAATAATCACTAAAAATTATGTTGCATGTGCTTGTGATCTGGTTACAAATCCCTTTTGCCTAGGTATGCTAATTGGCTCATCCATAAAAAGAAAAAAAAAACGCCTGTACTGGAAGAAATTATTTTGTTTTGATACATGTTTCATCTATAGAAAAGATAACTGTTTTAGTGCTTTCTTTTATTAGATCAAAACTTGAAAGACAATTTTTATGTTTGTCCCGATGAAATAACATTTAAGAAAATGGCAAAAAAGGGAAAAGGACTAAAAGTTGCCTCTAAATCAGGAAACATTATTTTCTCAAAGTGAATTAAAATCTACCGTAAAGGTTCTAAGTGGCTCTGAGTACAGAGGGGAGTATTATTAGTTGACATCAATATACGATGTCAGAAATGCTAAGTTGTCCAATTTTAATGGAGAATATGTTTCTCAGTGGAGTTGAGTGTATGTGCTTCTTTCTGGAATCCCTTTGTGAAGCTTCTGCATTGATGATGTCCTATGGTGATTGAAGACAGGCATAATTTATTAAAATGTATTAGTAAGCTCTGGCTTAGCAATGATCTCATGAGGCTGCTCTCATCAATAAAGTTTCCAAAAATGTGCAGTTTGAATGAAGTGTTATTAGTTATTTTACCTTACTGCTTACTACAACCTGTTAACAGATAATTGCGAATGGCTTCTCCAGGCAGAGGTGAGGCAGAAAGAATTGCCCAATTCTGCGCCCGTGCCCTTTTGACCTTGGAACTGCACGTTCATCCTAGGAGAGACTCAGATGATGTGCCCTGTGCAAGTCAGGATTCCTCTGTCGAAGCGGTCAACCATGGTCTTCAAGATAATCTATATGAAGGTGGTCATGAGAACGAAGATCCAATTCGAACTCATATGCCTGAGGGCATGGATGATTCAAGTGAAGATGATGAAATTTTGCTTGGTATAGGCAATGAAACTGAGGTTACGTCAAAAAATGCCGAAGAACCTTCTAAGGCAGATATTCAGAAAGCTATCATCCAAAGTTGTCAGGAAGATCAGTTTCTGATTGATGGTGCTAAATTTCCAGTTGAAAACGAGCCAGGACATGCAGTTGATGACTATATAGAGAAGGGTCAAAAAGAAGGTTACAGCATGCCTGGGAGAAAACAACTAGTAGAACCGATTCCGGTTGAAGATGTTAAGCCCATTGCAGGTACCAACGAAGGTTCCAGAATGGAGTTTAACAAAGTTGATTCAGATGCTGATGAATTTGATCCTGCTAGCTATGATATAAAACCTGGAAAGTATGTCTTGGCAACGATTGGAAGTGTCAAGGAAGAAAGCAATGTTAGTTCAGCTGCAACGATAGTTCCCGGGAAAGCCGAAGAATCAGAAACCGGTTCTGTCAATGATTCAGCTGTGGACAATTATTCTGATAATGCAGATAAAGAGCCTGGGGGCGGATGTTAAACCGTCTGGGAATCCTCCACATTGAGTATTCAGTACCTGTGTTCTGAATGAAAGGTGCTTTGTGGTGTGTCTAGATGGAAAAGAACCTTCCTATGACAGCTTTTGTACAAATCTTGTTGAACTTGAAACTTGTGAGAATCGTGGGGAAAGTATATATGTTGTATATACGTTTACATGTTTGTTCTGTTATGTCTATGAATTGGACATAGTTAGTATGTTTGTAGAATTTAATTCTGATTTTCTCCCAAATTAATTCATGCACGAACAGGTATTAGTGCACTTTTCTCTGCTTATATTTCAGCTTATCTCAGAGTAATCTTGCTTGCAGCACCATTTGGCTATTTTTTAAGCTCAGTTCTTTGAACCTTGCATTCGTATACAGGCCAACCTTATTTTAAAAATCCTTGTTTAGGAGGAATTTACATTTTAGGACATAATTTTCATAAAATCTTTATGCTTGAAAAAAAATTATTAAAAAAAAAAATAAAGTTTTGTCATGTAATACTTAAATCTAAATGTTTCTAAAATTAAGACTTTGACCATTTATTTAATATAAATAATAAATTTTAAAGGTGTTAATAATTTAGTTTATATCAAAATTATTATTACTATCAAAATAAACACTTATTCTCTCAT
>JANLJB010000002.1:39396-52024 GCA_026212285.1 Bursera cuneata
TCATGGGTTTTTTTTTTTTTTTTTTTTTTTCAAATTTGCAGAATTCGTGGGACGATCAAATCTGGTTTTAGTGATTCCGTGTTTATCATAAAATGATAACAATAGTGATAATGAGAGACTCGAAAAGAAATTCGAACTCATGCATATGGGTGTCATGAATTTAGGTTTCTCGACTCAATTTCTACCATTTTTTGGTTGTGTTGTAAAATATTGTTTAGGTTAAAAAATTCCAACCGCAATTGTGAAATATTTTTTAGGCATATATTATAATCGTGCAATGGTGGACATGGTGTAGATGGGAAGACTTTCAAGAAGCCACGTCGTCCATTTGAGAAAGAGCGGTTGGATGCGGAGCTAAGGCTTGTTGGGCAGTATGGGCTCCGGTGTAAGAGGGAGCTGTGGAGGGTTCAGTATGCTTTGAGTCGCATCCGTAATGCTGCAAGAGAGCTTCTCACTTTGGATGAGAAAAACCCCCGCCGCATTTTCGAGGGTGAAGCCCTTCTTCGCAGGATGAACAGATTAGGGGTCTTGGATGAGAGCCAGAACAAGCTTGATTATGTCTTGGCCCTCACTGTTGAGAACTTCCTTGAGCGCCGCCTTCAAACTCTTGTCTTCAAGAATAGCATGGCAAAGTCAGTGCATCATGCCCGTGTGCTCATCAGGCAGAGGCATATCAGGTATAACTTAACCCAACCCAAATTTCTGATATTCTGCTTGAATTATTGTTGTGTCTACATGTGTTTGTCTGTTAATTTTCAAGCATTTCTACTTTTTAGAGTGTCAAGTCATTTAACATGTACATGAGAAATTGATTTCTCATTTGTTTTTGCTCAACTTGAGCTCGGTGTCCTTTTCTGTGCTTTTAGAATTTATATTTATAAAAACTATACCAATCCTTTCATCGTTAGATGTGTGATAATATCATCATTGACATTGATTTACAAGTGATATTTCTTGGCAGCTTCTCGATGAGAAGAATATGTGTTCTAGGTCCATTTCTAGATTGTCCTTTATAACTAATGAATGATTAATTTATATATATTTTTTGTTGCAACACTTTGGTTTTATCCTCCAGGGTGGGGAGGCAGGTGGTGAATATACCATCTTTCATGGCAAGGACTGACTCAGAAAAGCATATTAGTTTCTCAACTACCAGTCCCTTCTTTGAATCTGCTAATCGTCCTGGAAGGGTGATGCGAAGGAGCAACAAGGCAGCCGCCAAGAAGGCTGCTGGTGGAGATGGAGACGAAGAGGATGAGGATTGAATTGAACTGAACCGAACCGAACCGAACGAAACCCGGGGTTAGTTTGAACCGTGGAGAGTGTTTATTCTCTTCTATCATTAATAACCACACCATCTATCTATCTTAATGCTCTGCTCTTTCTTTCTGAAATCTTTAATTTTTTTATTATTGAAGGGGATTTTGGTGTAATATGCTTTTATTTCATTATTCAGTTCATTTCAATTAAGACATAACAGTCATCTATCTACTCTCACCTTTTTGCCAAACATCTTCCGTTTATCCGTCAAAGTTAGGCTCGTTCGTTGAGCCTTCTCATGGCCATCCCACCTTCAAGCTTGACGGCTTCGTTAGGTCTTTTCGGTCTTCCTAATTTTACCACGTTGAAAAAATAATTATTTTTCAAATCATTTAAATTTTAAATTCTTTTTTAAAATTATTTTAAATTAATCTATTCATATTCATATTAATTTGATTTTTAAAATCAAAGAAATTTTAGGGATAAATATTTGGTAATTAGTTTTGAAAACTAATTTAAATCTTGAATCTAGATAAACGTTTATGTTATTATCTAAATTTTATTATTAAAATCTTTCCCAAAAAAAATATTATTTTCCACGTTTTAATATCAATGTCTTGTCACTACCTTTAAAAGAAAAATTATTTTCAATTACAATATCAATGTCTTATCATTAATAGCCTTTATTGGGAAATCTACTTTTCGTTTAAAAGCAAGCAAGATTTTTCGTCAATAATTAAATAATTGAATATTACAGCAATTGCTTTTTCCTCGCACCTCAACATCGATTAATAGTGTTATTGTTGTTCTGTTTTGACTCTCTCCCGTTACCGCATGCATTCTAGAATCACGTGAAACCCATGACAAATCGAAATCAACCACGTGTTCCAATCAAGCATCCGCTTACTTGCCTTTTATGAACAACTCTCTGCGTACTACCTCCTTTTAAAAAACCCAAATTTGACCAACTTTACCTTCTCCATGCAGATTCCGGACACATGTTTCCCATTCACCGTCCAAGCTCACCCAAGTTACCCAACTGGCAACGTCTGATTCTCTCATTCCACTTGGACGCCACACATAACTAATAAAATATTTGATGTGACGTGGCGTCCAATCCTGTATTTACACTGCAACATAATGTAATCAGTAATCTCCTGTAATTATCGCTCATACTGTAACATTATCAAAGAATTCATCGTAACTGAACTGACCTGGCACTGTGGACCAGCTGATGTGGCTTCAATTTGAGGATCCAAGACTTGTTGCTAACCAAACGGCAACGGTTTCTTGGCCAAGTTTTAGCACCACATGTCTTATCAGTCAAATCTGGACACGTGCCACTCCAATAATTCTGCCTCTTCACCACGTAACGCTCTGCCAAAACGCACCGTCTTAGCTCTTTATTCACGTATATAAGCGACACAACAAAGAAAATTCTCCGCATTCAATCAGCTTTTCGATCGACAATCAACAATCAATAATGACTGTGAAGCCAGAGAATAAGATCGATCAGGACTTACCGGTGTCGGTGGATGCGATTGAACTAGACCGGAGTGTTCTCGATAGGAAGGTTATGGTGGTTCCGATCGAGAAGGTGAGCGCGGAGATGGTGGAGGCTGAGCAGGAGAGCGGAGGATCGTCGACGGAGGAGGTGGAGTCGCCGAAATCGGTGGCGAAATTTGGACGGAAGAAGGTAGGACGAGTCGAGCATAATCAGGTTTTGAGAGTGAAAGAAGAGGAGTTGCTGCTTAGAGAAGACATTGATGGTGAAGGTTGTTGTTTAAGCAGTAAAAACCATAAAAATACTGATAGTTGTTACCAAGAACGGCATGTAAATGTCGTCTTTTTCGCCAGGCCAACGCCGATCTTGCCTTGCTCGCCTCTCAGCCGCAAGACTACCGCTAGTAGTCTCAAGGCCGCCTCGCACTGAAGCTCTTATTAATCCATCAAGGTTCGTTGCTTTCTTCGTGTGTTTAGAGAATCTTCCATTTTAAGGTGTTGTTTTTAAAAAAAAAAAAATTAGTGAAGTTCTTGTAGATTTTTTTCTCCGTTTGCTTCTGGAGAAAACAAGGAAAAAGATGGAGTTCTTATTTGAATTTTTATCTCTTTCACTTGTTTGCGCGAAAATCTCTCTTAAAAGAAAAAATTATCGAATATCTTTTTGCTTTTGTTCTCTGTTTGTTTCCTGAGAAAACGACGAAAAAGATGTTATTTGAACTTTTATGTCTTTCACTTGCTCCGGAGAAAATCTCTCTTAAAAAACAAAAACAAAAAAAAATCGAATAGAATAGATTTTGTTCTCTGTTTGTTTCCCGAGATAACGAGGAAAAAAGATCGAGTTCTCAATTGAATTTCTATCTCTTCTACTTGTTCCCACGAAAATCTCTTTTTAAGAAAAATAAATTTACCGAATATCTTGTAGTTTTTGTTCTCTGCTTGTTTGCCGAGAAACCATGGGAAAGATCAAGTTTTAATGGGAGTTTTTATTTTTATTTTTATTGACGTTGTCTTTGTAATTTTTAGAATAGTCGAACCATGACGATTTTCTGACTTTGATTTACCTTTTGGCAGCAGTTTGTGTTTGAGGAGGTTTCAATGCTCAGAGATTGAAAATAGTTAAAGAGTTAGGAGGCAAACTCGATCTTTGCTTTTTTTTTTTTCTTTTTCTTCTCGTTTAGGAGTTAAGAGCGAGAGAGCCTTGGAGATTTGTATAGAAAAGAAGCAAATACATGAAAAAATTTCCATCATAAATTGTTTCTATGATTTTGTGAGGTTTTATCGGTTACTATTGTATATATATGTATAAAAAATATTAAAAAATTTTGACCATTTAATTATATTTATTAGTTGGAATATATTTTTATAGATGAAATATTTTCAGATTTTAACCTAAAACATTTAAAAAATAAAAATCAATAAATTTAATTTGTTTTTATTTATTTAATAATAAAGAGAATGTTTTAAAAAAAGTAGATATCAACATCGATGATGTAAAATCATACCAATTTTTAACATGCAAGAGATCTTGTTATGCCACTATAGAGTGTAACTGAAGCCATCCTTTGATTTGTTTGTTTTTAATCACAATTGACCAGCACAACATGTAGTCGAAGAACCAATCAAGCAATTTGTATTCTCCAACATCTGGGTTTATATTACACGTAGATGGATTAAATAATTTTGATTTTATCTTGCGAGGAAAAAAAATAAAAAACAGGTGTGAAGTTGCAAAAAATGGAAAATTCATTGAACATCTTTGGAGCATGATAACCTGATACAAAAAAGGAAGCAAAGACCATAAAGAGTCTGATATATATTTTTTTCCAACTGCTAATTGATTTGACTTGCACTATTAAATAATTTTGATTTTATCTTGCGAGGAAAAAAAATAAAAAACAGGTGTGAAGTTGCAAAAAATGGAAAATTCATTGAACATCTTTGGAGCATGATAACCTGATACAAAAAAGGAAGCAAAGACCATAAAGAGTCTGATATATATTTTTTTCCAACTGCTAATTGATTTGACTTGCACTATTTGCCAGACCAATGAGTCCATTGGCATTCCTATAACACTGCTGCCTAGTACTCATCACCCTCATCATCATCCCCTTCAGCAGACTCAGCCCCAACTTCCTCATAATCCTTCTCAAGTGCAGCCAAATCCTCTCTCGCCTCAGAGAACTCTCCTTCCTCCATACCTTCACCCACATACCAATGCACGAACGCACGCTTGGCATACATCAAATCAAACTTGTGATCAATCCTCGAGAACACCTCAGCTACACTGGTCGAGTTTGAAATCATACACACAGCCCTTTGAACCTTGGCCAAATCCCCACCAGGAACCACAGTTGGAGGCTGGTAGTTGATGCCACACTTGAACCCAGTTGGACACCAATCAACAAACTGAATTGTCCTCTTGGTCTTGATTGTGGCCACTGCTGCATTCACATCTTTTGGTACAACATCACCTCTGTACATCAAACAACAAGCCATGTACTTTCCATGGCGGGGATCGCACTTGGCCATCATTGAAGATGGTTCAAATGCACTGTTGGTGATCTCAGCCACCGAGAGCTGTTCATGGTAGGCCTTCTCTGCTGAAATAACAGGCGCATATGATGAAAGCATGAAGTGAATTCGAGGGTATGGGACTAAATTGGTCTGGAACTCTGTCACATCCACGTTCAAGGCTCCATCAAAACGTAGAGACGCAGTTAGCGAAGAAATAACCTGCACAAATTTTACAACAAAATCATATCAGCAACCAGAATAAACAAAACCCACAAAATTTAACTTCTTTTTTCAACCAAAAATCAGTACTATACCTGAGAAACAAGCCTGTTGAGATTGGTGTAAGTGGGTCTCTCGATGTCAAGAGAGCGGCGACAAATATCATAAATGGCTTCATTGTCGAGCAACACTGTAACATCAGTGTGCTCTAACAGAGAGTGGGTGGACAACACACTGTTGTAAGGCTCCACAACTGAGGTTGAAACCTGAGGTGAAGGATAAACAGTGAACCCAAGTTTGGATTTTTTGCCATAATCAACAGACAGCCTCTCCAGAAGCAGAGATCCAAGCCCAGATCCAGTACCACCACCAACGGCATGAAACACAAGAAACCCTTGAAGCCCAGTACAGTTATCCGCTAACTTCCTAATCCTATCTAGACACAGATCCACAATCTCCTTGCCAACTGCACAACGAAACAAGAGTTACAAAACCATAAAGCCAAATATCGTTGTTCCAGTAACAAAAATTTGATTTTTATTTTATTCTTACTTGTGTAGTGTCCTCTTGCAAAGTTGTTAGCGGCATCTTCTTTGCCACTAATGAGCTGTTCAGGGTGAAACAACTGACGATAAGTCCCAGTCCTGACTTCATCGATAACAGTTGGTTCAAGGTCCAAAAACACGGCACGAGGAACGTGCTTTCCGGCCCCGGTTTCACTGAAAAACGTGTTGAAGGCATCGTCTCCGCCACCAACCGTTTTGTCACCTGGCATTTGCCCATCAGGCTGCAACAAATCAAAACAGAACAAACCAGAATGCAAAAATTCGTTAGAACCCAGACGGTAACTTGAAATGGGCATGTTAATAAGAAATTTACAGAAGAAAAGTATTGACCTGAATGCCATGTTCAAGGCAGTAGAGCTCCCAGCAGGCGTTACCGACTTGGATACCAGCCTGACCAATGTGAACTGAAATGCACTCTCTCATTTTTGGTTAGATTAGATTGCTTTGTGTTGGAAATAAAGAGACTTGGAAGCGGTTGAAGATGCCAAAGACGTATACGAAGACGCCTCCTGGACTCTAGAAAATGTGAAGATTGAAATGCGTTGAAATGGGAATTTTATGGAGTGAAGAATGCCAGAATGGTAAGTATGTAGCCGTTTGGATAGGTTTGAGGTTGATTTTTTGAATTTTGAAATGGCCTTTTTGGAGGGATCCAGCTGTCAGAGTTTGACCGTTACGAATTTCAAATTTGAACCATGAGGAAGCGCCGAAGACGAATAAGATAGAAACTTTTTGTTTAAGCCCAATTCGGCCCAATTGGCCCGAAGTTGGACGGAAGCTTTTGGAATTAGGATCTCATGATTAACCCATGTATATGGATCTACAAGTCCAAAAGTTGACTAAGCCCATTTCCCAGTTCTCCCATTTCAAGTTGTGCTACCTAACACAGTATCACATAGCATCTCCCAACATATTTCTCTATCCCTGGGTGCCACGGTCATTATGGATAAAATTTGNAGGTTAGGTCAGATTTTAGTCATTTGACAATATTGGCCCATCTTCAACTAGGGTTTACTAAGAGACCCCATCAGACTGAGATTCTCTGTCATCCCTACATATTATGGTACTAATGTAGTATAACGGATGTATCCTATTATTTCTTTTAGTTTAGATACTCTCAAAACACATGACACCAACTCAGATTTAAATGAAAAGATTAGTAACAAATAAATGAATATATGTAACATGCTATTAACATAACACAACTAATATAAATTTTGTACCGGTTGAGATCTTTCAACATAAAACTTTCAATTATTTATCTTATTTGATCTAGTGATTGAAACCTAAAGTTAGACAATCATGTTTAATACCAACAACTAATCAAATCTCATATCCACCAACCATAAACCCTACTTGTCTAGTTTTGAGTTCTATAGATCATGCATTGCTTNTTAACAAAAGAAAAACATTTTGCTTTCTTGACCCGAAAGCAAAAAACATAAAATGGCTTTGTGAAGATAATAATTATAATAGAAGAAAACAGAAGCATATTGGGGTTTGTAATGTTGCCCATTCAAATGACTTTTAGGGTACTGACCAACTCACCTATGGTCATGAACATGAACTGTTTGTGAAGCTGAGGGGCTAAGAGAACCATATATAAAGTGAGCAAAAACAGGATGTTACTTTATCAAGCTATTTGATCTTTTATTAAAATCAAACTCAAAGACTTTGAATTGAAATGTTGAAGACTTTAAACAGATGTATAAACAATCATAATCATAATCTAACTTTTGATAAAGAAAAAAAATTGCAGCAGCTAAAAGATATCAGAATTCAAGTGCACTAGGCTGTAAAACCAAGATATATGATCAAAGCTTGTTCTAAGCAGAACCCACCATAACATGAAACAGGGAATGGACTATATGGAGCCGTTGTCAAAACTCAGAGCCAATAATAAGGTGCCCACATGTCAAAAGGTACCTAACTTTGTGTTATGATCATTATTATTCATTGTTGTCCAGAGGTTAAGGAGTATGTGGTTGAATAATGAAGATCATGACCAGGTGAGAGTCCTCATAATCCTTCTGGTTGTGTAGGGCTCATGGGGGCCATTGCCATTCTCAAATCAATACTTACTATAATTTACCACATCATTTCAGCATCTATGTAAATTTGAGTCATTCATTGTATATATTTTTATCAGTACTGCCCCCAAAAAAGGAAGAGTAGAGACTAGAGACTGTATGTGCAATATCAATGAGGTTTGGATCTGTTTGCTGTTAAAAAGTGTTTGAATTTGTGGGTAAAAGCACTCAAAATGTTTTATGAAAGTAAATTTAATGCAAAAATATACACAAACTTAGCTTTCAATGGCTAATGATATATGATTAAGGTCCCTGCCACACAAATAAAGCATACAGTAATAATGATTGCATGTTTACAGCTGAGGTGTGGATTGGCAGCTTCATTAGCCTCAGGCAGAGATGTCAACCTGTAGATATCAAGCAAATAATTATGAATTAGGTAAGATTGCACAAAGCAATCAAATTCTTTCTTTGATTATTATTTTTACTTTTGTGTCTTATTTTTCATCACAGTTGAGTTAACTCAAATAAAAGAACCCAGCACCCTGATTGTGGTCCTTCAACATTAGAATATGATCAGCTTTAACCCTTGACTGCGGCAGTGTGTGGTCCTGGTCCCTCACCGTATACCTTTCTGCCGCAATGCATGCATTGCACTCCTCGCTTCACCTTTCAGTGCTTGTTTGGAGCTTTTCTTCTTATTTAATTAACCAGTATTGCAATGATCAACAACTTCTGCTTCTAGCTAGAGCAGAATGAAACCCTGATGATTAAGGTTGGCTTAGTGGTAAAAGTTGGGGTGGATATCAAATTTTCTTCAATTTGTTGATTGTAAATGAAATATTCAACGGTTCGAGACATCACTTGACACATATCAAACTGCGCTTGATAACTAGCTTACATTATTGAGTTATCAAGCAAACTAACTCAAACAATTAGTTACCTTTCACAATGCTAATTACATGCTAAAAAAATTAGGGTTTAATTATTTCTCGAAAAAACTACCCAAGACTTGGTTAGTTTTTAGGAAAATGTAGATTTATTATTCCATCTGTTTAGAGGGGGATACTTTGCATGAGTCCTTTTGAACTAATATCACGATTATCAAAAAGAAAAAGTACATTGAATATGGTAATTGAGATTCAAATGAAGGGCTAGATCAAAACAGGACAGTAGCTAATTAACAATGAAAAGACAACCTAAACTGCAATACTATCTAGAAGCCTGTAACATGCCTAGCCACTACATAGAGTGATTAAAATACAACATAAACACTTCACCAAAACAGATCTAATGTTCCCAAAGCGGCCTACAACACAACCAAAGCCACTTCATTTATAAAACCCTTCAACTTCAAAAACAACTAGGCTTGCTTTGTTTTATTATACGCATTTTTTAATTTTACTCTCTAACTTTAAGAACCATTGAGGGCCAAAAGGGCTCAGGCAAGTACACATGAGTGTTAATGCATCAGCAGACCATTTTCCTCCTATTTGTGACCTTGATATGACTTTTCAACACCAAGCATCTTGTATTTTTTCCTATATTATAATCAGTTTTACTTCCATACTTTCTGATGATTAGAATTATAATTAGGTTAATAAAATGGCTGGCATCTGTGGGTTTGCATCATAATCCACATAAAAGGAAATCATGATTGTTAAAATTATTTTTTTGGTCATCAGAGGGTCTAGTTAATTTGGTGTAAAACACCATTTCCCAGAAGATGCTAGACACAGGCTCTTGCATGAATATATTACAGGATTTCTATCTTGTTTATACACGCTAAAATATATATATATATATACATTTTTGTGATGTTTTCATTAGAAAGTGAGTCAAAGGATTTAAACAAAACAAAACAAAACTTGTCCATCTTGACGCAAACAAAACGACAGAAGACAAGATAATTTTAGGTAAATTCAAATCAAAATCAATAAAAAAGTAAAAGTTGATTACTAAGCTTAACAACTCTGACGTTTGAATGACCATATAAAGCTCTTAATTGGGTGCAAAATAAACATTTCTTATTTGGGTCAAAAAGGATTTTACAATTATGAGTTGAGAGCACACAATTTCGGAACACAATTATGCTATTTATTTCCTTTTTTTTTTTTTTTTGTGTTCATTTCAACACTTGGTATTTGGAAGGGTTGATATGATCATCTGTAGCTATGAACACAATACGTAATAATTAAAGGCAAAGGCATATTTGGTGAGACAAGCACTTAGTTCACCTAGTTGTGTAGACTTGGGCCTCAAGCTAGAGTGTATAGGGCTGAGATAGAATGAGTCTAATTGGACCCACAAGGCCCAATAAAGGGGACTTCAATCTTGTGATCTCCAAATACAACTTGATTGAATGAATGATGCAAACAGATTGCACGCTGGATGTGACTTGAAGCATGATTTGTGGGAATGTTTTTGGAGGGTTATGTTTAGTCATATAGCTCAGGTGCAGATGGTCCTGTAGCTCACAATTTCAATTGTGGTTTGCATTGAAAATCATAAAAAAATTGAGGTGATGGGGGAGGGGAGGGAGGCATAGAGATCATTTGACATTGCCAATTCACCTACTAGCCTACTCCTATATAATATAACTTGGTAACTTAGCTCCTGTGCTGGCTTTCCATTGTCAAATGGTTTCACATCACCAAATCTCATCACAGAATTCTTGTCCAGTTACATTAATTTTTGGTGTATGATTAGTTAAACTTTCTGTTTCTCAAAGATTCTTTTGATGTTCATTGGATTGTATTAAGAGATAAAGCATTGGGGGGTTCTTTAGTCTTGCCATTTATGAGTATGATCTAGAATTTTACACAAACTATAAGGAAGCAATCAAGTAAGGTTTTAAAGTTCCAATTTTAAAATTCATAAGGGTCATAATTAAGGGCAATTTTAAAAATAATCAAAATTAGAGAGGATTTTTGAACAATGACAATGTTTTCAAAATATTTAGAACCTATAATTACAAACAGACGATACCATCAATTTTTTTGTTTTCAATCTTTAATACTCAATAGCTCTTTTTGGACTCTCGAACTATCGGTCTTTAATCCTCGACAACAAAATATATATATGTATATAAGTTTTTGTAGGATCGTAGTCAAGATATTTAAATTTTTTCAGACATAATTATTTTGTGAAATCGTCCTTTTAGAGGTTATCTTTTTTCAGAAAATTTTCATATAATTAACATGACCCAATTGTTGGTGTAAATTCAGAGAGAAAAATTTATGTTGATAAGGGATAAGGTTAATATTATTCCTCTTAATAGCATAATCTACAGAAACTAGCAAGTATTTGAATGCGAAAGCAAATGGTCAAAACCAAAAGAATTATCATTTATGAGTAATGAGTTGTGAAAGTTTGATGACATATGAATACAGATTGGGACCAAAGTGATTTATTATAGCTTTTCAAATGGGACCCTTTGCTTCATCAACAAATTTCTAGTTCATTACATGAGATACAATGACTCTTTTCTAAATATACACAAGTTATCATATGGTTAAATCTTATCTAAATAGATCAAGATCCCTCACTCACCAAAGACCCTTTTTAAGTGTAGGAAACAAAATAGTAAGTTGTTGATAAAAGAAACAAGTTTAGCCCCTATTGAGAAAAAAAAAAATGCTTCAAGACACATGCAATGTTAGTGGTGGGTGCTTCTTCTGAAAATGGCTTTTTAAATTGAATAAGATACAAGATTGAAATTCATGAAAATAAGTAAAGGTGCTTTTAAGATTTTGGTACAAGAAAAGAGGAATCTAAAATTGATTTAATGTGTGGCGTAAAAATGAAAAATGGATGTAGGATAGTTCTAAAATTAAATTTCTTGATTTTATTAAAAAAAAAAAAAAGAATCAATGAGGATTAGAGCTATGTTATTGATTTATGGTTTTGAAGTATAAATATTCAAAATAATAAAAAATAATCAAAATAGAAGAGTTATTTTGATATTTAATAATTTCAATATATTTTTTTATTATCTAACCAAGTTGGATGAATAAGAGGATATAATTGTTTTTTACAAACTGACAAGTGTTCGTCTGTCAAAATAGTGATATGTTGGCCGTCGATTGGCCATGTAATAAACATATATATATCAATTAATCACCGAAGATTTGACTATGATTCGAGAGTTGTAACTATTAGATCAATAACAAAATATATTCTAAAGATTAAATATGAAAAAAAAAAAGCTAAAATAAGATTTCTTCTCTAAATGGAGAGATAAGTGTTTTATAAGTACTCCTTAAATACCATACTTCAAAGTCAAAGGTATCAAAAATCTGTTTACATGATAGAAACAAATCTTGACCAAGTTTACTTAAATAGAAAATAAGTTAATTTACAAGTCTCATAGATTACTTCCTCAATTGCAAACCCATAAAATCACATAACCAAAATGATGTAAATGGTATCCTAAACTCTGATTAATCCTTCAATATGTAAACAAGATCCAGGTCATAAACCTATTGTAGCAATAAAATCTCACCCAAGAGCAAGAAGATTATAATGCACAAATAA
>JANLJB010000007.1:8710-22987 GCA_026212285.1 Bursera cuneata
AAAAAAAAAAGAATTAGTTCTTTTCCTAAAAAGAAAAAGGTTGGACCATTTACCTATTTTGCAGGTCGTCCTTATAGAAGAGCCATAATAATATTTTATGCAAATACTTTTAAATGGAATAATTCATATAGCAAAGATTTTCTACGTAGCATATATCTGTTTCTTTTATATATATGTTGCAGTTTCTCTGAGTCAATTAAGTTCTTTTCTTTTACCAAAGAAATGACAGAAGACACAGAAACAATTTACAGAAATTGCAACATATACTATTTATTAGAAGCATGAATTTCTTTACAATCTATCACAGATGTAGTTTTAATATAATATTAAATCTTTACCACAAAAAGCATACCTCATGAAGCTCAGGCAACTTCGTAAGAAAGTGAGAAGTTTTCTCCGGAATCGAGGATTCTTGTGATGGGACAATTGGTGCCAAATTCTTCGATATACATGTACGAAGGTTATTGACCACGTTCTTAAGGGCAGCAAGATCTTGTTCCATCAATACACATGCCTCATTTGAAAAATAAAAAAGAAGCAATTCTGAAAGGTTATGCATTGTTTTAATCACCGTCTGGACACAAATCTTTGGAGCTAATTCTTCACCATGCAATTTGGTAAGCTTAGCAGGAGCAGCTTCTACAGAAGCACAAGGTGAACTCAAGACATGCTCTGTAGCATGGAATGGCACATGTGATAAACAACCTTCTGAAGAATCACTGTTATTCATCCCAACATCTGCAAAACCAGTCCCTGCTTCACGCTTTGTTTCAGAAGTCAGTTTACCTTCTTCAAGAATTTGTTGCATGGAACGAGGTTTCAAATTGAACTCACATATTGACTTCTTGGAGAGGGCGTATCCTTTTTTTGGTTTTTCCATGTCATCAGAAAGCTGAAATCCAATGCCAAAGCTTGAGTTCATATGATAGGGTCCTTCTTTTGCATCATCATGTGATAGTTCCCTAAACATATTAGAAACTGAAAGCCTTTCTGGAGAAGGTGCTAAATCATTTTGTGGGCATCCATTTCCCTGGTACAGTGAAAATTCACTTGGTTTCTGAGAGGAGAATTTTACAGCATTATTGGTTGGCCCAATAAGGCTGGAGCCACTGTATGCATCTATTGTCTTTCTAAGCTGTGGAGAGACAGGTCCAGATGTTTCAAGTGGAGAATAATGAGGATCTCGAGCTCCTTTCCAGCAGGGTGAGTCCACAGCAAGGTTATAATGATCTAAGGTCTCAGTAGAATTCTCAAAACAATTGCTGGATTCACTACCATCAAGTGTCAAATTCAATCCACCTGGACTAATATGAGGAACCTGAAGCACAGAATTTTCCCCAAAAGGATCCGTAGTCACCCTTATGTTGCTCAGAAAGTTTGCATTCTTTTCCAAGGATAATTCTGAAAAACTATTATTACCTCGTTCCAGATGAAAGCTGACTTGGTTAGAATCGAAGCAGACTTTGCCCTCAGAGGTCTGTATGGGACGAAAATCCTTAGTATTAGAGAAATTACTATTTGCAGCAAATTCCTTATTGTTTGCATGGCTGCCAATTTCCACATTGTTAAATGCATTTATATTTGGTGCTGAAGAAACAGAACCAACAGCTGATCTAATGACAAGCCCAGGGGAAGTGTTCCTGACTGATGTAATATCATTTGGACTATTATCATACTGTTTTACACCTTTCTCAAATGAAGCACCGTATGGCATCTGATGGTTTATGGACCTCACTTGATTGGAGGATGATGCCAGAGGAAAGGCTTCTGGAAATACTGAACTGGATCCAAGAAATGATTTTCTTGAATACTCAACTGGCATGAACTCAGTATTTTGCCCTGAGAAAGATTTATAATCAAACCGTTCTCTGTTAGCAGATCCCAAGTGTTTTGTACAGCCAAGCACATTAATGCTAAAGGATTGCTCTTCAGATGCTTTCAGGACCTTGGATGAATGACTTCCTGCATATATTTTCACAGAAAAAAGCCAGGGAATTATAAAACTCTCCTGTACAATAGTCTTTTAGCTCTTCCTTTCCTCTTCCCATTTTAACAATTAAACAGCTAATCTTGTTCCACGAAATGCTAATCAAGCAATAAAAAAGATGACGTGAATGAATGGAAATATGTTTACAAAGAAACAAAGAAACAAAGAAACATTCTGCTATAAACTCATATAAAATATCTAGGTGACATAACAGAAATAATGGACCCAACCTCCCATAATAGACATGTTAGTCACTCTGTCAAGTATGAAAAAAGTAAGGATTAAAGATATAGAGCTGTTATATGCAAATCAGCTTGGCAGAAAATGTTGTATCCAGGCTTTTCATCCATCTTTAGATTTAACATAGAGATCAAGCTGAAAAGAATGAGCTTAAACTGATATATTTCAGCAACAGTTCAAAATTCTAAATGAAGGTGAATGTCAATTATCTTCTATAATTTCCGCATGAAATTCCTTGATCACAGGCACCTTAGGTCATGCGACCGAAGCATCATGAGAGTACTATTTCCAAAATTTATTTCAAATATTATTCCATCTTATTAAGAAACGAGAGCACCCAAGTAATCTAGTTACCCACAAGCACACACGACAAAGATGACTAACTTCAACAAGTACTGAAAATTTGAATACAAGTTTCCATCAAGTCTTAGGATATCAAAGAAACCAGAAGAAACATTATATACCATGACATGGTTATAGCAAAGCGTAATTAACCAAGAACAGCTACTAGTAAAAGTGTTTCGACAATTCAACATTTAAGCCGGGAGGAAGAGACAACCTTGATCCAGATAATCCTTGTAAACAGGCAAATCAGCAACATTCATCTCCTTTGAGGAGAAAGCATCACCAATTTCAACTTTCTTACCGTACTCCCAACCGCTTGATCCTTCCCACAACCCAGACAAGCTTTGAGTGTAGTCATCATAGGAAAAGTTGGTGGGTGAAACATAGGATGGATAATAAGGTTTTGCTTCAACATGGCTACTAGTTATAATAGCATCAGAGGGCTGACCATACAGGAAAGCATCGGTTGCACCAGCACCAGGAATGGTGGTGGGCATGTGTGGAGGAGCCGGTGAGGTGAAAGAGTACCCATAAGCATTCGATGAAGGCATCGAATCAAGGCTTAAAGAGTTAGTGTTCAGCCAATTCAAGGGTGGTTCAGTCAAATCAACAAGCGGTTTGGGCATAGAACGATCAACCGTGAAAGGCTGAGCTAAAGCAGATAAATTTGAGGAGGAAGAAGATGATGAAGATCCATCAACTCCTCCTCCCCCTCCATTTCCATAAGCGCCAAAACCCATCATCATCATCTCATCAATATGCAATAAATTGCGTCAAAACTGATCAAAACCCAACCAAAAAAAAAAAAATTGTGTCAGGTTAAGCAATAATCTTAAAAAAAAAAAAAAAAATTCTTGATGAAATATAATAACAAAAAAGTACCGGGTGAGTGATAGGAGGCGAAGGAGCTTTGAACCCAAGAAGAGATAGAGCTAGGAAACGTACAGGATGGGGATAATCATCATCCAATTCTACGAGAAGAAAATGCAGAGAGAAGTCAGTTAACAGGGACTGTTTTAGATATTATTATTTTGTTTTGACAAAATGTTTTCTGAAACTAATAAAAAATGATATTAAATTTTGTGTTTTTACTTTTTTTGCATTTAAAAAATATTTATTTCTATTTCTTAAGGAATTTTATTATATTAAAAATCTCTTTTAGACTTATAAAATAAGAGAGATTACTGATAATTTTATCTAAAAGGCCTTTTTAACCGTAAAAGAAGTTTGCGATAATTTCAACGTTAGAGGAGTTTTAGTCTTTGAACTTTAAAACAAAAACGAAATTAGTGTTTATTTCAACAATTAATCACCATCTAATTAAATATGATAATTATGATTCATTTTATATATTATTTTTTTCTTTTTTTTTCAAATTATCAATAATATTTAAAACTATATCAATTGCTTGATGTCCATTTTCTTAACAAATAATAAGAAGAGATATATAAAGCCCAAGCCCAATTTGGCCCTCCTTTAATAAAATTTCAATGACATTTTTACCCTCATTTAATCCAAGAGCACGATCGGCTAAAATGTTAATTTTGCCGTTTAGGGCTCTAGCCAGAAATTTTGATTTGGGTCTTCTCTCATTTAAAAATATCTAAATTTAATTTTATATAATTTATACTCGTTCTACTTATTATTAAATTTAATAATAAGGTAATAAAAATACTATTGGTTTTAAATACTAATTAATAAATATATATCTTTTTTACTTTTTGTATAATACAATTTTTGGTATTAAAGAATATAAAAAAGGGAATTCTCAACATGATAACAAAGTAAACTTTTAATTGAAGTTTTTCTTGTTAAAAAAAAATCAATTTTATTAATAATTATTTAATCTATTTCATGCATTAACAACTACCTAATTTTAAATAAATAAAATAAGGTCTTATTATGAAAAGAGTTTCAATTTTCTTCATATATCAATTGTTGATTTTTTTTAATGTCTTATTAGGGTTTTCTTTTAGGTTTTATTTGCTTAGATTACCTTTTTTTTTTTTAAGTAATTTGTGTCGAGATCAATATTATTTCACATAATTATGTTTAATATGTCTTTAATAGTGTATTACTTTAAGGATGTTTCAATAATCACTGTCATTTAAGTGTTTTATAAAAGAGAATATTCTTTGCTAGAAAACACAGCAAACATTAAGAAAAAACAAAAAGGTATTATTTTCACTGTTTTCGTTTTCCTCTTTATTAAAGAGAGTATGATTTTTTTGTTATCTGAAAACGTTTCGGAACGGTAAAAAATATTTTGACAAAATAGAAGCCAATACGATACCCACCTCAAGTTTTTCAAAGTCATACTTTTTGTTTTTGTTCTCAGTATTCCAAAATTATTCTTTTTTTTTTTTTAACACAATAAATAAAATATTTTCACACAAATTTTCAACCAAAGATTAATTTAAATTACTCATAAAGCACTTCTCATGATTTGTTAACAACTTGACAATGGTTGTTTATAGAGATGGTAAAAGTCTGGGTCTGACTCTATTTTTGGTCTGACCTACCAGCTATAGTGCAGGTTGCGCCAAAGCCTGATGATTTGTTAATAATTTAACAGTAGTTGTTTATAGAGATGGTAAAAGTTTGGGTCTGACTCTATTTTTGGTTTGGCCTACCAAGTATAATGCAGGTTGGGCCAAAGCTTGAGCCTAAGGGAGGTGAGGCTCAAGCGCAAGCCAATGTTTTAGGCCTGCAAGTTGATCTGTACTATAGTTAATAGCCCATTTTTTTAATTTTTTAATATCATACATATTAATAATATATATATTTTTAAAAAAATTAAATTACGAATTTTTAACTTTTATAAATTAAAAAATATTTTTAAAATTAATTTATATTTTACAAAAAAAAGTTTAAGGCCTGGCCCGGCCCACCCAAATAGTACCAGGCCCAACACCAGGTTTAGACACTCTCATCTTTTTGCAAGGCCTGGCTTAGCCTGACCCAAATAGTACTAGACCCAAGAACAGATTTCAGACATTCTCATCTTTTTGCAAGGCTTGACCCAACCCGGCCCAGTACTATTTTAGGCTGAAAGGTTTGCCCAAAACATGCTGAGCTAGGCGTTGCCCAGCCTTCTGCCAAATCTACTTGCTTACACGCATATTTTTAAAATTGTGTTCACAATTTATAGGGGATTTATGAAAAATAGCTAATTTAGGGGGATTAAAAAAAAATAGTCAAATTTTAAAAATCAATTAATTTTTTTAACCAAATTTTTGGACTGTGGATCACAGTTTGACTTAGACCATAGATCATAGACCGTGGATTGTGACCTATAGTCTCGAATTTGGTTAGAAAAATTATAAATTCTCAAAATTTGACTTTTGTTTATTTTAAATCTCTAAGTTGGCTATTTTTCATAATTTCTNTCCATTTATATATATATATATATAGGGTCAGGCTATTGTGACTTAATTTTAAACACTATTTGATAGACATTGATTTATTACAATCTATAGATGAAAAAAAGAAGTTAAAAAGCAGTTTTTTGAATGTCACTTGAGCAACTCTTTCCATCATTGGATTAAAAAAATCAATGACTATCAAATAGTATTTAAAATTAAGTAAAAAAAATTAAGTCACAATAGCTTGACCCATATATATATATATATATATATATTTAATGATTTTCTTGTGCTTCATCACCGAACTACACCTTTGATTTTGCTTTTTTGTTTGTTTTCTTTTCTAAGTTTGGTTTACAATAATTTGCTTTTATCATGTATGTAATTTNAGTTGCAAGTTGCAAGCAAATGGATGATAAGGTCCCAAGTACTTCGTCTTGTTGTAAAATATGCATGTGATACATACATTGGATTCACTTCTCGGTTGAAGATATATGTAATCATGAATAATAATATTTTAAAATAAACATCAGGGAAACCTAAATATGTTACAAGAGGCCACAGTTCCAGAACTCATCAGCACCACAAAAAATAAAAAAAAAATATATATATATTATATTTTTCATATTAATATATCCCTTTTTGGATCAATAATATTGTAAGGAAATTAAACAGCTCTTGTAATTTGCATCAATAATATCAATTTTGTTCTTTTAGCACCCAGAATCAGAATTCACAAATCAAGAATATACATATAATCTGAAGCTCTGAACCATAAGCGGAATCGATCGAGCAAAAGTACTAAAGAGAGATATATAACATCAAATTTCCAGTTATTTCCTTCTCTGACGCCATGAATGGACCAATAAACTGATGATTTTAGATATACATCACTCTTGACAGCATAAAAAATTAACCAAAAAAAAAAAAGGAAAAGAATGAAGAGAAATATTTAGAAATAGACTATGAATGAAGAGGATTCTTGAAAGGAGGAAGCTGGAGAAGGAGAAGTAAAACGAAGATTATTCCTGAGCTGGTGAACTAGTTGATATCCAAAACTTGGTTGTAACAGCTGCTCCGTAACTCTGGCCAGCGCCACCGTGTACTCTTCCAGTAGCTCCGCCATTATCCCCACCTTGATCATCTTCTGGTCAGCCCTTGAAATATTCGAAGTTTTGGTGGGCAAGTAATAGTTGTACTTGTATTAGACTATAATTCGTCTCGATAGACTTTGCGGAAAGTGGCAAAATGAAGCCAAATTTATAAGCAATCTGGAATCGGCTGGCTAGAAGGATTGGTTTAGTAATGAAAGATAAAAGAAACAAAGTTGGCCAACGTTAAAATGTGATGTATCATGAAGCTATTGGAGCATCGTGGTTGGATTGGACTTTGACTGGCTTTAAAGTCTGCATATTGTGTGGACTGGATGCTTCCTATCAACTCTTTTTTTGCGGCATAAGAATATTCCACGTCATCTCCAATATGACACATGGATTGATCACATCGGCAATTCTTGGTAATTTCATCTAATATCTTTAGATTATTAATTAAAATTTTAAAACAGAAAAAATCCTTTTACTGTTGATTTTTCCTGAATCTAGTACTCGTTTAGTCAAAATAACTAGCATGCGGATTTTGAGTTATATAATTTGATAATAACAATTTTATCTCATGCTGATTTTGAAATTACTATCAAGCTAATTATTAAGATCAAAATCGATCAACACCGTTACACAGTTAATGATTTTGAATAATAATTATGACAAATAACGGGTTATAAAAAAAGAAAAATGTTATCAATAATGAAGCTAATATTTTATTGAAACAATTGGATAGTTATTATAGGATAGATTTAATCTATTTCGTTTAATGGTTTAATAATATGTAAAATCTTTTTTAACTCATCCTCTAGTTAGTCTCATGGACAACAAACTAATGTTGGCTTGTAGATGTCAACATCATATATGGATCGGCCTTCCACTCCAAGACGGCTGAGACCTAACGGTATCGTATATTGCATGTATGTGAAGTGAAAGGGGTTATAGTTGTTTGTTGCTTTGTGTAGGAGGTGGCCTACACTATCCTTAAAGTATCAATTTGAGTCTCCCCTACGTTTAAGCTTTTAGGATGATTGGCTATCACTCTTCTGAAGGAAAGCTCCTTGTTCGCATTTATACGTGTGCTTCCAATAGCAATAGTAATAAGTAAATGAATAGCAGCACTAGTCAGTAATCAGCAGCAAATTATACATTAATTTTACAAGTAGGCATCCGACAAACCACGGCATTATCACCTAACACGCATGCCCTTTTCTCTCAATAGTTTGAAGAAATTTAAGCGTCCAAATTCAAAGAACATATTACAAGACATGACAAGTTCCAAACTCTACCAAAAACAGGATAAGAGGAGAGAACATCTTTGGTTTCCAATAGGAACAAGGACCAAGGGCGCCGAAATGCTTGAATAATTCCAGCACTCATGCATGCATATGCATTTGTTTACAAATGAGATGAGGAATTGGGTTTGTTGGTCAAATTTATACACATTCTTTTATTATGATGATTTGATCTTCTTCTACATTCAATAGTAATTGATTCAAAAAGAGTAAGATCTGGTGAAGACCTTTTTCCATGCTTTCCAGTTTAAAGACTGAGCTCTAATTAGAGTCAAATAAGGCTTGAAGTCCTTCTTGCGAGGAGGTGAATCAATAGGCTGAGAATGTTCCATTGCAACGTTGTCTTCTGGATTCCAAAAACGAGCATCTTTTCTCTTGCTTCTCATGGTTTCTAACACATCGTATTTGTTGCATATCCCCCATACTATCACCTTTTGTTGATTGTAATCAACATTTACCGAGTATATACCTGNTAGCCATATACATATCAGTACGTACACATTAAAGATCACAACAATTTTCCTTCTCATATATTACTAATTTTCCTTTTCTTCAAAATATAAAAGAAATTGAACTTGAAATTGAAATTTCAAGTTCAATATATGAAATTGAACTAGGCACTTCATATATTTCAATAAATTAATGATCATAGAGATTATGACTGCTAAATCAATTGCGACCTAAGCATCTTGGTATTATAAAATTAGTCAAAATCATGTGTTAAAGCCTAAAATTAATATCAATAATGTATGACAGACGATATCTCCCATCATGGTGGAGATTAATTCATAGGCCCGAATTCGCATCGATCAACTAACTCGCGACTTGAGGCTTATTTTGAAGTGTTGTATTACAACAAAAAATGTGACAACAGAAAGCAAAAATAAAAAAATATTGAAACACATTGCAAAGCCCAAAGTTTTTCTTATTCTCGAAAGCATCTACTGATGTGAATTACCTTTGAGATGGGATAAGGTCTTCTTAACCTTCCTCTCACACCCGTGAGAATACAAAGGCACCATCAACTCCACATACTGTGCCTNCCACATTCTTGTAAGCAACTATTTGCATGTTCGCCATTTCAGTCCTAAGCTAGCAGCTAGCAATTAGTATACGATTCTTGTATTGGCTATCGTTATTGCTTCTGCTCTAGAAGTTTGTGGATCAATCGGTGCATAGCCAGGAAGGTCTTATATAACATCTACAAGTACATTAATTAACTAAGCCATCAGGCGTCAGCTAATCCAGGATTCCCTAGAAAAAGAAAGTTAGTGGCTTCTTTTCCTTTACCTTTTCTTTTTCTTCCTCATCAAACTTTTCAATTTTAATTTGCTGATTTCATGACGGCTTGGGTCGTGATTCAATATTTGATTATTTCGGAGGATTAGGCTCAAAAGATACATAAATATGGAAGTTACTGTTTTGGGGGGATATGATAAGGCTTGTGAGTTGGATGAGTGCCAAGATGTGTCAGCGCCCTTTCTTTTCTTTTAGGCTAATCAAAAGTGCATTGTATCTCCTTTTCATGGGGAAGTGGATAATTTGGCTCGCATGTGGATTGTTTTCCTTATCGAAGAAGTTGTTTTATAAAATTGGAACTCGGGAAACCCATTCAAGAGAATCTTAAACTATGTTTGAACCTGAAATTTTTTATTTTCATGCGATAATCGAGTAATCAATCATCGTTTAAGCATTCATTGGTTATATTGCTATGCACATGCATGCGTTCTAATAATTTCAAAATGCACATGCATGCATTCTAATAATTTCAGCCAGACTTATGTCATTAATTGACTGTTTAGAATGTTTAATATATATCATTAATCTCATTATAAATTAGATGATCTTTTGCTTAAATTTGGTTGGCCTCCATCATTCTGAAATCTTTGGTGAATTCTAAGCTAAACAATCGTATCTTTTGAGTTATTTTACCTTTGATACCTGATAGCTAGTGTCGTCCACTGTTGATGAGCAGCAGGTAGCGCTATGAAGGGATGACTTAAAACTTGTGTTGTGGGAGACAAAACAAGACAAATAGACAGATGGTGTGAAGGTGATAGTATGGCATCACCATCAGTCACCGTCTGCGGCGCTATGCCACGTTAGATATCTATTATCTCTTCTTTTTTGTGTCTCTCTTGGCTTATTCAGATGACTCAGATCTCAAATAAAGTGAGGATCCCACCACGTGAAACCCACACAGATCTGATATTACAGGGAATCCGAACCTGGCTATAAATTAATTTTAATCCTGTCGCTTCACATGTGACATCCGCTAAAGCTTTCTGACCTCTTTACTCCAAGCCAAAATCTACAATTCATTACATTGCATGTCATTATGTATATCATCATCGTGGGTCATGGCCTGCATATTGTCTTTTCCTTCTTTTTTCAGAACAATGGCAGTGCTATATATGGCTTCTATATGTAATTGCTTATATGATACTTGCTATCAGGATTGTTAAAGTAATAATTTTAAACTATAATTATTATACAAGTTAATTTGTTTCCCAATCTTTCTGCATTAAGATATTATGATGGCACACTTCAAGTGATAAGTATAAAGCCAGACCATGCTTTCTCCATCGGAATGGTCACACAGATCATAAAATGCTCCTGAAATTAAGCTAATTATTTGACTTCCACTGATTTAGGAACTAATTTCTCCTTAGGAGACCTTATTTCGAATACGACATGCCATCATTATTTAGAAGTTCGTATAACTTAAGTCTCTTTATTATCAACAAGAGTTTCTAATCTTATCTCAATTTTATTTTATTTTATTTATTTATTTATTTTTTGCAGCGGTGGTATCATAACAAATTTCAAAATTTTTATCAAAGATTATATAGGTAGTTGTCATAACTTTTGCTTCCAATTAGCAAGGGGATTTTTTTTTTNTAATAAGGTTTAGTAAATGATATTTAAGGTAAAAGGTAGAGGTTGTAAGTAATAATTACTCATAATATTTATCAATATAAGTTTTGAAAAATAATATTGAAAGAATTATATAATAAGTAAAAAAATAAAAATATGAAGATAAAATATCAATAATTTAATAAAGATAAAATATGAATAAATATGTAAACATAAAAATAAATAAAAACCAACTAATCAAGCCAAAATTTAATCAACATTGTTAAATTAGGATTTTTTTATGTTTATTTAATTGTTCTATTCTAAATTTGATCTAATAATTATTATTTACGAAATTATNTTATTTTATGTCTAAGGTGAGTATTGGTGGCGCAACCAAATTTTTATTAAATTTTGGTTTAATTGGATGGTTTAGATTGAAAGAGAATATGCATTTTAAAAAAAAAATAGAGAATAAATTTTTTTTACTTATTATATAATATTTTATTGATAATATTATTTTTCAAAACATATGTTTGGATTGTATTTATTTATTTTTATTTTATATATTTATCCATCTTTTACCTTCATTAAATTATTAATATTTTATAACAAAATTATATAGAAATATAATAAGACAAATACGGATATTATAACTTTCATTTCTTCTGCAACTGACAAAGATTAATTTGCTCTTATATCACTTGAGTAACTAACGGAATATATAATCGAAGGACCTGAGAAGAGATTTCTAAAAAATTTAATAATGACGAAAAAGAAAAATGATAAAAATTTCATTAAGGATGGTTAGTGATAACTACTTAATATTATATTATTTTACAAATTATGGAAGCCATCTTAGGTCATAAATTTTCATCTTAAAATTCGTAATTACTCAGAAACTATTTGGTAAAAGAGTGGGGAGGAGGAAGGGGGATGGGATCGATGTGGGGGCGTGGGAATAAAATTCTTTCAATAAAGAAGATGAAGCAAAGTCAGAGAAGTAGACCCACAAGAATAGAAACAAAAAAGGATTGAAACGATCATGTCTGAAATCGTAGTCGGATAGGAGAACTCTTTCTTTTTAACACTCCATTCTGTACTTGCTCAAGTACCTCTCACTCTCTCACCAAAACCTCTTGAACCTTTTTTACCCACTAGCTTGCTGTCGACTTTACGGAATCCGTCGGACTATAATAATAGAAAAAATGAAAATGAGAAGTGATCAAGTGAAGAATTGCATGTAATCTTAATTGAGTGAGAATTAATTAACAAGGAATCATAAAACCCCTAAAAAGTTAATTTGACCTTTTTTCTTGAAAGTTAATTAACACTAAGCTTCATTGCATAAGCATATATAGTGTTAGAAAATGGTGTAAGTTTCCAGTTTTAGGTCCAAAGAAAGCTCATTTTTTCTACTCATAAATACGAAAAAAAATATAAAATTCAACGAATGCCAGCTTACCCTATTTATGTTATCTTTCTTTAATTTAATTTATCAATGCTAATCGTAATAGCATATAAGAAGTTGATCACTAGAGGGCACATGTTCAACAAGAAACTGTAATTTTATAATAAAATGATGTGTTCTATATATACATATATATTTGATCAATATATTACAATGCATTAGACACATGTAATGATTGATTATATTATTAATTAATTACCAACTTGAGATCTACAGAAATTCCTTTAAATTCTCATCACGAGTGGGTATTAATTAACAGAAGATTGATACATATTAATATTATATAGCAACTTTTTTACTAAATATGAAGGTTGCTTATGCATTTTTATTATTATTATGAGATACAGCATGCATTGGGATTCTCATCGCTAAAGAGCTGAGGAGGTGGGAGGCGTTCAATCATGTAAACTGGTTGGTAGTTGTACACCATTCTCTTCAAATTTTCATCAACATCGTTGTTGCTGCCACCTTCTTCCTTCTTTGCCTCTTCCTTATTCTCACCTTCTTCTTTCTTAGCAGCTTCTTCTGGTGGCTTTTCCTCTTCTTTTTTCTCTTCCGGTTTAGCTTCTTCTGCCGCCGGCTTCTCGGCCTCCGCCTCAGCTTCCTTCTTCTCTTCTTGCTTCTCGGGTTCTGGCTCAGGCTGTGGCACGATCTTTGCCTGCTTTTTGGTGCGTCTATAGACATAGTCCACTAGCTTGTTTGCGTCCATGGTACCAGTAACAGTTACCTTCCCTGTACTAAACTCCGTCACAGCTGNTTTGCACACCTGTAAAGTTTCATTATTAGAGATGCATATAAAGCTATAGTGTGGTGTGGTGTGATTGATTATGCCTATCAAAGGCTTATCTTTTAGTGTCTAATTACTTTAATTTTTATTTTTCCGATGAAAACGTTATTGCCTCGCATGAAGTAGGGAACACACTTTAAACAATCATCACTTTAATTACTTATAATTACAGTAAAAGTAGATTTGCTGAATCGGATCGATATTCAATTAAATCCATTAAAAAGCATGACATGACACATAGACCCCAGTGTACCAAACTCAGATTTCTGAGGGAGGAGAACAACCATTATGATTCCTTTTTGTTATTAATTGTCACCATAAGATACAAATAGATTTTAAAATTTATTAATGATTAAAATTTGTTTTATTCTTTTTTTTTTTTGTTAATACATCATTTAATCCAAACTTTTGTTTTTAAATAAAACAGAAAGACACAAAACAATGTGCCATACCATTCATTTTATTTCATCAATAAATTGTATATATATATATAACTCGAGAAAGTAAAGGCTACCTCTCATTTTGAGGATCTTTTTCTTAAGTTGCTCAGCACAGGCCTCACAGTGCATGTTTACGTTAAGCTCCACGGTTGTCGATTCTGTAACCTGGAGTAATTTGCAGAAAAAATTACACTCGGAAGTTAACATTCGCATAATTGATTTTTCGCTCTGATAATTTTATAATAAACGTAGGTGCTAATTCAAAGATCAAGACCTGTGAATTGACAACTTCTGGCATAGGTTCACCTTCTGCTGTTGGCAGTGGAGACAAAACTTTTGCTCTTCTCTTGGTTTTCTTCATAATTTTTGCGCACACTGCTTGAGGCTCCAC
>JANLJB010000008.1:0-26787 GCA_026212285.1 Bursera cuneata
GTAGGGATATTTTAGTCATTGTAATATTTTTTGTATAATTGTTACTGTTTTTTTAACGTCTGTTAAGTTTTTGGGGGGTTAGTGTTACTTTAACATAAGTTTTGGGTTATGTGTTTCCGAGCAATCTAACTGGGAGGCCAGAGTCATTTCCCCTCAAAATATCAATAGAACTCCATGATGTGATCGTCTCGAAATCTCAGCGTGGCGCATTCAACTCACCCATGTGTTGCCTTGATAGTTTAGTACCTTTTGTTAATATTATCTTATCCTCTTATATTTATTTGATCAAATCTTAATCCGCTGAAGTAACACGTTTTAACATTTGATTTGTGCATGTAAATACGCAATCTGATCGCAAATAGTGTTCCAAGCGCACTTTCACAGGCCACATAACACTCGATGAGTATGAACACGTTATTTGTGTGGTTAACGTCTTTCACTGTACACCAACTACTACTCGTTCTAATAGAACTTCACAAAAGTCAAAATTATCGAGCGACGTGTGAAATTATATTATTATAAGGGTTTAGTTATGATCTAATAATCAAAATCAAGCAAAAAGTGATAAACTTAGATGATTGATTAATACAAACTACTTCGTGTGAAATAGATAAGTATCGGAGTAAAGTGATCAAATTGATATAAGTGAACTTATTTTAATACAATTTAATCTAAAAGTAAAATATCACTTCAATCACACTCAATCAACCAATTACGTTCAAATCACATGTCAAATTTCTCGGTTAATTTCATACAATATATTCATTTAAAATGGTCAATAGTAATGTTAATTTTATATTCATGTTGACTTCATATCTATACTATTATCGTCTCGAGAATAAGAAGTGCAAGAAAAGGAAGGAAATTAAAATAAAAAGAAGACTCTAATCTAAAAACAAAAATATATAAATAAATCAATCAAATCTTATCGATGATAGAGCAAAACATATGGGTCATGCCCATGGGTGGATGATAATTCATCTTGTAAAAAAATCTAAAGCTTTTGGGATAAAATTGGACGGAAAATATTGCATTAATTTATTTACTTTATTATAGCACATGAGATTCACATTGGAATTTCCAGGTCATCAAGTTTCGGGTATCCACTTTATTGGTGGGCTAAAATAACATTCGATGCACATGTTTATCTATTTGATAATATTATCGATTTAATTATTTTTAAAATAATCGAAAAATATCTAAAAAATTGTTAAGAAAATATGAAAGATTCTTGGCATTGCAACATAGTACAAACGACAGTGTTTTCTTTGAAGTTTCATCATATGGAATTTCTCGTGTGGTTAAAGTAATGTAAAGAAAAATACCTTTTAGCCCACGAGATTCACACTTTAATAGATAATTAATGCTAATAATAAAAAGAAATTTAGATGCAACCATTACATTATAATTTGTAAGTCATCAATGGTATCCAAATTTTTTGGTCGGGGTAAAGTAGTATTTTGACACACATGATTACGTATCGATTAGATAATATTATCGATTTAAGTTTTAATTTAAGATTAAAAAAATATAAACATATCTAAAAGTTATTAAAAAATCATAAAACAAATGTGATATTGCAACAGTGGACAAATTACAATGTCTTCCTTATCTTTTATATTTTGCCCTTTAATTTAGTTTATAAAACTATGCACTTAAGGGCAAGATAGAAATTTAATCATTAGATAATACAAAAAAAAAGAGTTAATAATTATATTTTTATTAAATATTAGGGGTGAATTTTGATTTATAAAACGCTAAAGGAGGTAAATGATATTAGTCTTATGTCACATTTTGCGTTAGAAATACATAATTTCATAAATAAAAGTATTAATATATTCATCATAATTAATAGAACAAGCGCTCAGATGAAGTCTTATGATGAAGTCATCATAATATTTTGATTTTTTTTTTTTTAATTTTGAATTAAAAAAATTTAAACATATAAAAGAAGCATAAGAAAATAAAATGAAAAATAATGAAACATAAGTAATATTGTAACATGGGACAAATAACAATGTTTCCTTGAAACGAAAGATTTAAAATATAACGAATCAAGATGAATAAAATAACACTTTTCAATACATGAATGAATGCCCTAGTTATTATTGAACGGTTCAAAGATTTACAGCTGTTCGGTTTACAATTTAGGTGCAGATTTATATTTACTGAGAACTAATAATAAAACAAATTTCTTTAAATATATTTGTTTGCGTTAGTTACCATACCAATATTCAAGTATAATCCTAAAGTTAATGTTATACTTATGAAATCGAGATATAAAATTTGTATCATAATTAATATGGTAGGTGCCATTTCATCTATTACATCAATTATTTTAATAATTTATTTTTTAATATATATAAATTATCTATTATTTGATATTAATTATTTTCATTATATCATTACCATAAAATTAAATATTAATTAAGCTAATGTAGCATATGAGATTTTATCAAGTCACTTGCCTTATCATTATCAGTTGAGATATAAATTTTATATCATAAATTTTGTAAATATGATATTATTAAATCTTAAAACTTAGTAAAGCTTTAAATATTAGAAGAGTTTTAGTTATTGATTTAAAATAATTGTCAATAATGAAGATACCATCTAAAAAATTATTTAGTTATATTTTTAATTTTGAATGTGAAGAAAAAGTTTTTCTATTATTATAAAAATTGTATGAGGAGTAAGAAAAATGAAAAAATAGAAAATTATATTTATAAGAAAAGATACATTCGAATTTGACAACATAAGTTTTGTTAACGAATAATTTATTAATTTTTCGAATTTTATTTAGATAGTTCTCAAGAATGATTACTGATAAATTTGTGAATAATTTAATAATTCACGAAGTTAAGTTAATAATAAGGAAGAAATATTGTCTTTCCCATCCACTTAGGTGAACGAGGAAGAAATATTGCCTTTCCCATCAAAGTGGCATTGCCAAATGTAACGCAAACAAAATTGAAAGAGCCTACAACCACTCGCTTTCTCTCGCTGTCCACGTCATCGCATCAGAAGATATTTAAAAAAAGGGCAATTTTTCCAATCAAAAAATGACACGTTTCAAAAGAAGCGGACGAGGAAAGGTTTTTCTTGCACGCGCGAGTACAGAATTCGCAAACGCTGTAGCAGAACCATCGTTATAAATATAACCAACCCGAGACCAACAAGTACTCTCATCAAGCACCACCCGACCCACTTTCTCTCTCTTGAAATAACCTTTTTGGCCCTCTCTCTCCTTTTCTGTCTCTTCACATAATTTTTCTTTTGTGTAATTTTCTATTTTCCTCATCAAATCATCTGATTTCCTTCCGATTTTCTCTCGGAAACCCTAACTTTTTCACTCTCGTCGTGGCGGATCGAATTCGAATTGGATTTCGGTTTGAATCGGTGCGAGTTTTGAGAAAATCGGAAAGGAATTCTGCATGAGCTGGTTGAGAAAGCTGGGTTGCTATTTCTTGTCCTCGAATTCCAACCATTTCATCACGTGCTTATTGATTTTTATCCTCCATTACTCCCCTCAGTTGCCTCCTTCTTTATTTAATTTTGAAAAGAAGCCAACAGAGCCTTTATTATTAGTCCGCTTTTGTAATTTTAATCAAAATTATATTGTTAATCCTCTGTTAATTGCTTTCTCTCACAATGGAATCATCAACCAGGAGTAATCGCCAATTGCGTAGAGGTTGGTAACGTTTGTCCGGTTTTCATCATCATGACTAATTGATAATTTGTTGCTTGATTTGGACTATTTTATGTGTCGGTGGCATGAACAAGTTTTGTTTGGATTTGGATTGTAGCTCTTTGCTACTCAAATGAGCAGAGGAGCGGGGAAGGAAGGTCGCCATCTGTAATAGTCATTGGCGGTGGGATGGCTGGAGTTGCAGCGGCTCGTGCGCTTCATGATGCATCATTTAAGGTAAGAAAATGTTTTGTTTATTTATTGATAGGGTATTCTTTTATTGTTTTAGAAAGACTAATTACGTTTGCTTTTCTTTGTAAAGTTGTTGTAATAGAATAGAGTTGCGTGCTTTACTTGTTGTTTATGTATTTTATATTATTTTGTAAAATATTGTTTATCGAGAATGTGAGCTAATATGCGTAAGTTTGGTGCTAGTCTCGTTGATAATTTGGCTTATGTTGACTAATAAAAAGAAATTGTGACATTTAAATACCAAAACGCCCAAAGTATTGTACTTTTGGCATCGCCTGATTATTATTATGGAATTCAAACACTTTTATTGCAAAAATTTTCATCTTCGATAATCATTTGTTGCATGCTGAGATTTAGTTGTTTTGACTTTAATAGGAGATGGAATTTGCTTGGTTCTGCCTAAGCAAACCACATCATGTTGCGTCTACGTCCTACCTACTTGCCATTTTTTTTTTTTTTAAGTTCTTTGGTCAAAGCATGCTTAGTATTTACAAACATCGACGAAAAATGCTGTCCTTGTGTATTTATTAATTATTATGGAGTTCTAGTAGTCTACAACATGCATTAATCATGCCTTGAGAGACAATATTTATTTAGCTGTCAAACATTCTTAAAAGTTCCACG
This sequence comes from Bursera cuneata, assembly GCA_026212285.1. NCBI lineage: Eukaryota > Viridiplantae > Streptophyta > Magnoliopsida > Sapindales > Burseraceae > Bursera > Bursera cuneata. The sequence continues at coordinate 4,565 of JANLJB010000008.1, forward strand.
ATACAGACCGTTATATTTTGTGCACTCTGACTAATTCGCATTTTTATTCTCAGGTTGTCCTTTTGGAATCTCGGGATAGAATTGGTGGTCGGGTTTACACTGATTATTCATTTGGTTTTCCTGTTGACCTGGGTGCATCATGGTAATCCTGTTACCTATCCTTTTCAAATACTCCACTTGTTTGTAAGTGTAACAAGTTCTAATCTCCAATATTGATGCTTCAGGCTGCATGGAGTCTGTGAGGACAATCCTTTGGCACCAGTGATTGGAAGACTAGGGTTACCTTTATACCGAACTAGTGGTGATAATTCTGTTTTGTATGACCATGATTTAAAAAGGTGAAGATCTTTCAATTTTGTTTCTTTATATGCCTGGTATTTTGATCTTATTTCCTCTTATTTTGGATCTCTTTAGCCGCCGCTAATGCAAAGTTTGTATCCTTGTAGCTTGATCAGAATATAAATTATTATCTTGTTTATTTCATAACTGAGACTTTGAATGAGTCGAAACAAAATTGGTATCACCTATAAAATTATTTGGTTCTTTTGAATCCTAGGAATGTTCTTAAATTAAGGCCTTTGACTGGTTGGTCCAGACCAACATGTTCATGGTATTCTACCCAAGGTGAATTAGAGTTAATTTGTTTTAGTTTTTTGGAGTAGAGCTTATAAGACTAGATCTTTGGTAGTCAAGCTTCTAAATATAGTCTTTTATTAAAAAACTGCTGGTTGTTTTGTTAAATAGATGAACAAGTGTTGTCTAATAATAATTTACTAGAAGAATTTTTATTATAATATAAGAATAGAATACAATTTTCAAAATTAATTAAGGGTGTCTTTGACATTTCAAAACTTCAAATAATTTAAGAAAAAGCCTATTTTAAAAACCTAAATGCGTCATGGTGACATATGTTTTCTTTGCAGCTATGCACTCTTTGATACGGATGGGAATCAAGTTCCTCAAGAATTAGTCAAAGAGGTTGGCGAAGCTTTTGAGGTCATTTTGAAAGAGGCACGTCTTATTTATTGTATTTTTTAACTGTCTTAATGGTAGTTTTGCTACAAGTTGCTACCATGCACTATTTTTAGGGTTTTGAGTTTCTTGTTGCAGTCTACTGTGATGGATTAGCTGATTAACTTTTCTTTTTATTAAATGCAGACAGATAAAGTAAGACAAGAGCACAGTCAAGACATGTCTATACGACAGGCTATTTCGATTGTTTTTGAAAGGAGACCTGAACTAAGGTTATTTCAGAAAATGCAAGCACTCTTTCTGGCTTTTTTTTTTTTTTTTTTTTTTTTTTTTAAATTTTTATAATTTTTTTTTTATGTTCATTGATTTATTGTTATTGTTATTGTTGTTATTATTCACCTACAGGTTGAAGGGGCTTGCTCATAAGGTACTCCAGTGGTACTTATGCAGAATGGAGGGCTGGTTTGCTGCAGATGCGGATACCATCTCACTTAAATCCTGGGATAAGGTGAGTTTAATATCAAAATTTTAGATTTTTTAGATGTTTGAATTCTCAGTGTTATCAAGGTTGTCACAAAATCTAAACATGGGACAAAAAATTATGTGATACGTGTACTCTTAAAGTGTTGGTAGTATAAAGATTCTATTTGGAGCACGGTGTGATTGATTTATGTATATAATACTATCAATAGAGAACAACTAGGTTTGTATTGGAACCTCTGGATATTAAAGAAGGAATATTGAATATTGCTATTAACATCTGAGTGATTGATATGGCTTGCAATGGCTTGTCCATGGATAATCCTACAACCTGTAATAGGTTAAGAGAAATGTCTGTAGTGTGTGGGCTCATCTATATTTCATTTTGCACATCTAAAGCTTTGTGGTTCGTAAATAAATATTGTATGAGCTTCAAGGTAGTGAGGAGTCTAATTAAGTTCTCTTTCCTTTATTTACAGGAAGAACTGCTCCCTGGTGGTCATGGGCTCATGGTTAGGGGCTACCTTCCAGTTATAAACACTCTTGCTAAAGGCCTTGACATTCGATTGGGCCACACGTAAATATCATTTTCTAAATTAATATCCCAGCCTGCTGGTTAACTTGTGACTTGTTTTAACTAACTGTTATTCTGACCCCTTGGCTCTTCCAGGGTTACTAAAATTGTTCGACGATATAATGGAGTGAAGGTAACAGTGGAAGATGGAACTACATTTGTATCAGATGCTGTCATTGTTGCTGTTCCTCTTGGTGTGTTGAAGGCCCATGCCATCAAGTTTGAGCCAAAGCTACCAGACTGGAAGGAAGCAGCCATTGATGATCTTGGAATTGGTATTGAGAACAAAATAATTTTACATTTCGATAAGGTGTTTTGGCCAAATGTGGAGTTCTTGGGACTGGTTGCAGAGACGACTTACAGTTGCAGTTACTTTCTAAATCTTCACAAAGCCACAGGTCATCCTGTCCTCGTTTACATGCCTGCCGGGCAGTTGGCCAATGACATTGAAAAAATGTCTGATGAAGCTGCTGCTAATTTTGCTTTTACGCAATTGAAGAAGATCCTTCCTGATGCACTTCCACCGGTAATGCCAGTGCTTCCAGATCAACACTTGTGCTGGAATATATTTTACACCGTCTATCGTTATCTTTCAAATATATGGTTGTTAAAACAAAATCTAATTTTTTGTTTCTACCATGCAGATTCAGTATCTTGTTTCTCACTGGGGCTCTGATGTTAACACGCTTGGATCCTACAGCTATGATACAGTAGGCAAATCCCATGATCTGTATGAAAGGGTTAGGATTCCAGTGGACAACCTCTTCTTTGCTGGGGAAGCAACAAGCATGAGCTTTCCAGGGTCTGTGCATGGTGCATTTGCAACCGGTTTGCAGGCAGCTGAGGACTGCAGGATGCGAGTCTTGGAGCGCTATGGGGAGCTAGACTTGTTCCAGCCGGTAATGGGTGAGGAGTCTCCAGTGTCTGTACCACTTCTGATCTCCCGAATGTAACTATTTTAATCTCAAGGGTGTGGGCATCGGCTTTCTACTCTACGTGGTTACGGTAGTGTTACAATATTTTACCTTGCTGTAGATCTGGCTAACACATTACCGCCAATTTATCTGGCGGTTGGACAATGTTGTGGTAAACTACCGTTTTCCTCTTGACCAATCAGTCATAAAGTTGGTTAGTGTGTATAGTTAGTTACCTCTGTGTACGTATTTAATATCTATCTATCTGGACTTTCACAAACTTTATGAATCTAAACAGCATTTTGGAGTTTCCCAAACTCTTACTTTTAGCCCTGCTTGTTTAAGAGTTTCTTGTTACTCTCCTTAATTTTTAATCAATCAATTGTTTTGTACAGATAGAAGTGTGCTCATCAGTAAAGGACGAACAAAATTAAAAATCTTATTTTGACCTTAAGTTCTTCGACCTATGTTTGACTCAAATTATATAATTTTAGTACGTAAAAAAACAAACCAATAAGCAGCAATGTAACACCACTGTATCTGCCCCTCTTTGATAAGACATTAAACAAGCTCTAAATTTAAATATCTATAAACTAAAACGTAAAATTTATAATTTTGTAGATATTTTATGCTATAAATTCTAATTACAATAATCACGTATCTAAAAAAATCTTTCACAACAATAAGACTTATCTCTTATCTGTAAGTTTTTTTTGTTTGTTTGTTTGTTATTATCAATATTATTTTTCATTTATGCTTCTACAATAAGCAAATTCATTGTCCTCCCTCGTCTCTTGATGTGCTTTCAAAACCCTCTTGTCTACAAGAAAACGATATAATTAATTTTGATTAGGATGCACGGGACTTGAGTAACTTTGAATTTGTTAAAAAAAAAAAAATGATTTATAAATAGTTACATATCTCTCATTGAAGTCTTCAGCAACCTCTACCGGAATTTCTCAAAATTTATACGAAACACCCTTCTCGTTGACCAGCAGAAGTTATTAGTTATCTTAAATTATAAAATATAAATCCAACCATGACCATGTGCGAGACTTTTTTTCTTTTTTTAAAAAACTTTTTCAGTAAAATGAAAACTTAAATATATTACATTAACCGAAATAATTGTTTTCTACATCTTAGGTAATCTGGGCTATTTAGATAAGACAAGAATATCACAAAATTTTCATATTTGATTTTATATATTTTAGATAAGACAAGAATATCACATAATTTAATTATTTTAATAATAAAATCTGTTTGTAAATAATATATTTTGCGTGTTTTTTGTGATAGGATATTTGCATGTAAGTCAAAGAAAAAAAAAAAAAAAAAAAAGAAACAGGCAAGGCAAGGTAAGGCAGANAAATAAAAAAAAAAAAAAAAAAAAGAAACAGGCAAGGCAAGGTAAGGCAGAACCTCCATTTTCCTGACTATCGTCATTAGTCTCCTAATTTACTAAGAATTCAAAACTTAGCGTTTGGCTGATTAGCCGTCCGAATCCCAACATTGATATTAAATTATCATCATCGTGTTTTTGAATTAAACAAATTCCAGAAAATGACTCACACAATCACTCTCCTCCTTCCCCTTCCCTTTTAATACCTCTCTTTAATTCTTCCTCTCTTCAATCTCTTCAGACCAATTTTCAAAATTTTCATTCGACTTCCAACTAGTTATGAAGAGGTACAGGAATGGAGAAATCTGGGATTTCGAGACGCCCGACGCCGCTGCACGAGAAGTGATTCTGGGTTTGGACGGTGGAACCACCTCCACTGTCTGCATTTGTATGCCCCTCATCTCCTTGTCCAACCCTGTTCCTGACCCTTTTCCCGTTCTTGCTCGGGCCGTCGCCGGCTGCTCCAATCACAATAGCGTCGGCGGTAACTCTTTCTGTTTCTTTTGCTTGTGGCATTGGATTGAATTGGATTTTGAATTGGAATGTTATTACTTGTTTGTTACGGTGATCATTTAGCGGTGTTGAGCTGGATTTTGATTGATAATTAATTTAGGAATGCTTTTGATAATTATTCAGAATTTCGATTGTGTTGATTTTAATCCACTAATCACGTATGCTTTTTGTTTTCTTGCTTTAGCTCAATCTTGCTTGTTGATGTTGTATGTCTTGCAAGTTGAAGTTCAAATCATTGTTGTTATGGATTAGAGTGAAAAGCCTAAAAAAATACGAAGGACTGATTTGAATTTTGATGTTATCATTATTTTCTAACACAGTTGATTTCGGGTGTGTAGAATGGGAACTTTTTAAGGTGTAGCAGGGCTGGAAATTTGAAGTTGCAGAGAGTAGTGTGAACAATTAATAGAGAATGTTAAAAAGGAGAGTGAGAAAATAAGAACCTTAGAGTCTCACTAATGCCTCGTGGCAGTTCCATCTTACAATTAAAAGAAGTGAAGAACATTTATTTGTCAAAAGGAAAATAAATCCTACTTCCATAAGACTTCCTATATAAGTGACGAGTGGTTATTTAATAAGATGGTTCTCTACATCAGCTTTGCTATTGGTCAACATAGTTAGTAGTGCAATTTGTGTGTCAATTTTAACATTGAGCAACCAAATGCACGGTGTAGATGTCGTTGGCATATGATCTGGCATTTATGTGGTGGTTGTTCTGCAGTTGGCTTAATACAATGGACTTATCTAATACTTACTCCTAAATAAGGACAAATGAAACCAAATAAGACAACTAATAAGACAGGACTTTTAACCAACAAAATCTACAAAATGGCACGCTATGAAAATCTGATTCCCTTGACTGACAAAGTAGAGGAATACCCCTAATTTTTATACACATTGAACTGGTAAAGTTTGAGGATTGCATTCTTCGTCAGATCTTGTAGATATGTATGATGTTAACTTTTGCAATATATTGGCATTTTCTCAAATACTTGTACCATTAGCTGGCATTTTATGTGTATGAAAGAAAATATAACTGTTGACCACTTGCTATTGCATTGTTTATTTGTCTGTGAAGTGTGAACTATGGTCCTTCAAATTTAATTGTTATTGGCTTTGTTGAGTAATTTTCTTGTTAGTGGTATAACTCTTGACTAGTTTTTGGAAATAAGAAAGGTACAATGTTGCCGAATGGAGTGCAGCCTCTACCTTCTGCTGTGTTTCTGAAGCTTCTGTTTCCCCCATCCCCTCTCTCTTAAGGCTAATGATTTTGCCAAACTTTCTAGTTCTTGTGCTTTCTCCCACTTCTTAAGTACTTGAACTTTAGATCTTAGTTTTCCTTTTTGGTGTTTCTTTTTTATGCTTTCTGTGCTCCTGAGTAGCACCAATTTTACTGTTTTTTTGATTAATTATTACAATTAAAAGACTTCAAAAGCTTGTTTATATGGCTGTACAGGAGATAAAAACATATGAAGAGCATGTATCGTTCTCTTGATCATCAAAGTTTTTATTTTACAGAAGATGCTGCTAGGGAGACGTTAGAACAAGTAATGGCAGATGCTCTTTTTAAGGCAGGTTCCAACAGATCTGCAGTTCGAGCTGTTTGTCTTGCGGTATCTGGTGTTAACCATCCAACAGACCAACAAAGAATACTAAATTGGCTTAGGTTTGTCCACTAAAGTACATCTTTTTTTAAGATAGTGAGAAATTAGGATTTGGATTTTTAACTATCTGATTATGACTTTGAATGCCAAATTAATGTGCAAAGTATTTTGTTAATAATTGAAATACACAAAACAGAAGAGTATGCCTCTTTCTGCTAGTAAACGACTGGAAACTATGTCTTCTCTAACTTGTGATTGTTGGGTAACACAGTAGATTGTGAAACAGGTCACATCGTTATAAGGGATTAAGTTAACTTGGTAAGGTGGACTGTGAAACAAGTCGGTATAAAACTTATTAAAGGATTAAGTTATGTGAAAACAAGTCAGCATAATTTATGTGAAAATTTAACCTAAATAATTCAAAGTAACAAGGCTGTGAATTTCTGAAAGACTGAAAAGAGCCTGGAATAATTCCAGATTTGTGATTTTACAGACGGTCATGCTGTTCTTAGAATTTTATTAATCAGTGTATTTTTAGCTGCTCTAGTACTTATTGACTTATCAGAGCAGAAGAAAAAGAGTTATAATGTCTGGCCTTGAAGCTGGTGTAAGTGTTTTATTTATTTATTTTGAGTGGGGTCTCTATTTTGGTATGGTCAGTATATAAGAATTTTTTTGGGAATTATACTGAGGCTATAGTCTAATTTTTAATGAAATTGGTCCCCAAATATATATTCTCATACTAGGTATTTAGTGGAGATATGGTAGTTCTTGCTAGATGGATGACGCATCTTCCTTAGACTTGCAATATCTGCAGTTCGCTTTTAGTTTAGAGTAAATGTAAAGGGAGTCTTTTGGCCCACACTTTAAAAAAGGTGAAAATGTATGTTAAAAGTAAGGAAAAGTAGATAAGAAGTAATAAAGAAGAATTTAGTTACCGGAATCATAGGATAGTCCGACTGCTTACTTTAGTGGTTTGTTCTTATCCCCCCTTTTCTTATTTTTTGGTCAATGATGCCAAGTTAAAAATGTATCCTTGTGGATACAGTTGCCCAACTACTTTCTTCCTCCTACTTTTTAGTTACAGCAACTTCATGGTTTTGCTGCTTCAGCCTTTATTATAATGCTGTGATAATATTTTTCTTCTACATATGAATATTTGATTTATAGTCATTTTCTAATATTTGATATCTTGATATGTGCAGAGATATATTTCCCAGTGATGTAAGACTATATGTTCATAATGATGCTGTGGCAGCTTTGGCTAGTGGAACAATGGGAAAGCTTCATGGATGTGTTCTAATTGCTGGTACAGGGACAATTGCTTATGGGTTCACAGAAGATGGCAGAGAGGCCCGAGCTGCTGGTGCAGGACCTATTCTTGGTGATTGGGGAAGGTATATGCTTGTAGCAGTTCTACGTATCATGGGAATCTTTTGGTTATGCAAATTATACTTCTTTAAGTTGCAAATTCTAGAATCTTTTCATCAGATGACCTATGTGGATCAAGATCGTATTACTTTGTAGGGTTTATAAAGTATTGCACTTTATAGTTGTTATATAAATCAATAAGACTTTATTTCTATTAGTATTTCTATTTCGTTTTTAATCAAGACAAATATATGGACTATGTCAATCAATTTAGATAAATTTATAACCCGGTTGACATGACAGGATCTGTTTATTGTGTCAAGAGCTTGACATAATTATTTGATTTTGAATAAATTTGGTTAGCTTATTTCTGGGTTATCGAAAGGAAAAAAAAATTTGTTAGTTTAATTCGTTAATGGATGTGTTTATTCAAATTAGATTAACTATAAGGTAAGGCCATCTATAAGCAAACTTTGTTATCATTGAGAATGCTTCTTTTATATTTCTATGTGCGTCTATGTATATCCATATTTTGCAAGTGTAAGAGTTTATATTGGATCTTATGTGAAAATGATGTTTGTTCGCTTGCAGTGGATATGGAATAGCTGCACAGGCATTAACTGCAGTTGTAAGGGCTTATGATGGTCGAGGCCCAAGTACAATGCTTACATCTAATATCTTAAGGACACTTCATCTTTCTTCTCCGGATGAACTTATTGGGTATAAACTCTTGTACAAACTTCTAATTCATGCAGTAACAAGTTGTCACTTGGGCTCTTACTATCAACGTTTTGTTTCTAATTTATTTTTTTGAGTAAATCAAGCCAAAGGTTTTTTTTCATTAGCTAACATTCTTGTGAGCTCCCTTTAGTTGTTGCTTTGAGAAGTGCAAGTATAAGAGAGGCTTTTTTTTTTTTTTCCTTTTTGAAAGTTTTAATATTTTACGTTTCCCCCGCTCTAGAATGGCCAAATTCCATGTGCGGAAGAGAAGAAAACCAATTTTTTTCTGGAATGATGTCTCTTCATGGCCTTCGTTTTGGAGAGGTCCTATAACTATCCCCTGAATTTCATTGTAGGAAACATTTTGGTTTATTTTGCTTTCTTATAAAAGTTATTTTTCTACTCAACTTTCTTTCTTGAAATTATCTTTTATTTTTTGCCAATCTATTCTGATTTCAATTCTCTTCTAAATCCTTCCTATCTTACCAAGAAGTATCTTTTTCCATAATTCTTCATTTCTTTCCCACTTCAATGCTTACCTTGTCACTTTTCTTGTCACTTGCTCCCTCCCTCCCTCCCTCCCTCCCTCCCTCTCTAGCTCTCTCTCTCTCGCTCGCTCGCTCTTTTACTTTTTATTATTATCATTTCACTTGGCAAAGATATTTATTCTGAAAATTGCCACATTCTCTTAACCTTCATAATATTGCATGATTCTTCTCTACAATACGTCTCTTTATTTATCTCATGATACCTATACAAGGTATCTATCCTTTCCTATCTAAAAATTACAGATTTTAAATTGTATTAATTGTGATATTTATGGTCCTTTATTGTTGTTGGACTAAATGCAACTGTTGTTAATGTACAGTGCATACGTACCTTCTGATTTTCTTGTGTGTACCTGTGTTATGCGTTCTTGATTGAAATATATTTTAGGAGGAACATATAAATACAAAGGTGTTGATGGGTACTTTTCAGGAACAATTGATGTGAATGTATATATCAAGTGTTTGGATTTAGTGTCTCTAACAATTGATGCAAAAATTATTTTGTAGGAATAAATGTGTTTTCTAGCTAGTTATTTAAAATTTTATAGCTGTAAATTAAGTGATTAGATATATCTTCTCGTAACATCGGATTTGTGCTTCAAATAAAATTGAAATATCACATGATATTGTTTCACAACTTGTTTTCTTATTTAGGTGGACTTATGCTGATCCATCTTGGGCTCGCATTGCTGCACTTGTTCCAGTTGTTGTATCTTGTGCAGAGGCAGGTGATGAAGTTGCGAATAAGATCTTGCTAGATTCCGTCCAAGAGTTAGCTTTAAGTGTGAAAGCTGTTGTTCAAAGACTTGTTTTGTGTGGTGAAGGTAGGCTAAAATTTTAAAAGAATTAAGTGCCTCTCCTTTTATTCTATTTTCTTAAAATATGGGCCTGACAGTTATTCTTTATCTCATAAAGGATATGGCTTTTCCCTGGTTTGTAATTCTCTTTTCCAAAGTAGTAAGAAAGTGTATAGAAGAATACTACGATTAGAATATTTTGCCACATTTTAGCATAGGAGATTGATAGTGGTCGAGAGAGCAGAAAATTATTTCTGCGTCCCTTCTAGACTATGTCAATATAACCGTTATCATTTGCTTTTTTAAAGCCAGAATTAATAATAGTATAGAACCTAGGTAATCTTAATCATGTAATACATGGAAAAACCTAAATGATATGAAATACATTGTGTTAAAAAATATGAAGTTGGATTCATTTTCTTGGATTCTGTCTCCTATCTGTAGGAAGTATCTGAACTCTGTGGACCATGCATATGGTTGATAGATATTATTAACATTGGGCTAATCAGGAGTGATATTTAGAATTTATTAAACCTGTGCATATCTTATGGACTTGCAAGTAATAATCATAATAATAGATAACTTTGTTTTCTAGCCTATGATAGCACCACCATATATTGATTTGGTTGTGTCGGGCAAATTCTGAATGTTTGTGAATAAATAATTGCAGATGGAAAAGCTTCTTTCCCCCTTGTCATGGTTGGTGGTGTTCTTGAAGCAAATAAAAGGTGGGATATAGGAAAAGAAGTCATAAAATGCATCTCTAAGGGGTACCCTGGAGCAGTTTCAATTAGGCCAAAGGTATGCATCTGGTAACTGCACAACTTATCTGATCAAGCAACTTCTTTAAGTTAGTGTCACAGCTTTGTGTAGGTGACGATTGTACACTCAGTTTCTCTATGAACTATAAGCTGTAGAGAATAAACTCTAAGATGCTATAAACTACTGGAACTAAATTTCAAATATAGAGATTTGAGTATCATTTGTCACAATTACGAACCAGAAAGATAACTACATCTTAGCTAGTCATAAAATTCATGATTAGGAAGAAGTTATGATCAAGACCTACATCTCTGGATCCAAGGCCTACTTCTCTTACTTCAAGAAAGAATGTTTGGCCATTTAATTAAATTTGGGTTTGTAAAGTTTATTGTGTAGTTCCTCTTGGACACATGAGCTTGTAATACTAATCATAAGATAGGTTGGGATTTGCTTAGAGTAATACTTTACTAGTTACAATATTTTATATATTTTTTTTATCAGTGGTTCTCAAACATTTGTATTATTAAATCTCAAAATATGGTCACTTAAATTTTATGGAGATTTTACTGATGATTTAGGTTGTCTTTTTTAGAATATTAGGGAAGCATCTTAATATTCATTTTGGATTATAAGTATGACCCTAAATTTAGATTATCATATCATGTCAATATTGAGGTTGATGGCTAGCCCCCACTATAAGTAACATCATGTCAATATTAACCTTGATGGCTAGCCCCTACTATAAGTAACATACTTCTAGATTTATGAGAGGGAGGAGAAATTATGAGTTTTTTTTTTTTTTTTTTTTCTTTGTGCTTGAAGATGTATTCCTTAAAACATCACAAAGCTCAAAACTTATTGCCCTGATAAGAATTTTAATCCCTTAAATCATATCTTTTCTACTATTACAGTTTTAGGCTATGTACAAAATACAGATAAACCGGTAAAGCAACCCCAAAAACTAACAAATCATTCTAGTTTGTGAGTATTGGACCGTTTATTGGTTTTATAGTTCATTCAATGTTGTAAAGGTTTTATTAATACAGAATGGTAGTCCAAATCTGGTTGAGGCTCCCTTGTGACACTTGAGATTGTAAATTTTCTTGTTTAAAGGGGACATGGTGTTAGAAACTCACATGCGGATCAAATGGTTAGATTTGTAAGGGTGGATGGTTAATCTCACATGAAAAGAGAGGTAAGTACGAACATAGATAAGAGTTTGTTGACCAGTTTAGCCTTTCCAATTTAATTATTTAAGATCTTGTGAAATCTTCTTAGATGATCCATTTCGTTGGTGCAATGCACCTAGTAAGTAGGACCCCTATAAATTGGTGCATATGACTGACCTAACGAATTATCTATTGAGGAAAAGAAAAAAAAAATCAAGCTGATTTATCCTTTTCCTTTGTGTGACAATAATACATACCGGACTGGATTGTTTGCTTTAGATTTTATTGTGTCTGTTTGGGTGCACATGAAATTTTTTCATATCTCTGATGTATATAAACTCATACGACCGTTTTCATGCAGGTGGAGCCTGCTGTGGGGGCAGCATTGCTGGCTTGGAATTCATTCTTGAATGAGAGATGACATTATGTTGATTCAGAAGGGTTCAATTGTACAGTTTCAAGAACAAATTGGAAGGGAAACAAGCAGTATGAAACAGAAAATAAGTGATTGAAGCTTATATTTCTCCATACAGCTTTAGGTATTATATTAATTTATGATGATAGGCTGGTCTTTGCAAATTGATTATTTCCTCGATCTCAAATTTGTGTTGCCCTCGTGTAAAAGTATTTGCACTTGAAATTGAAAACCATTCTCATTGGCATTATGATTAAAGCTTGCAGTCCGCTTGTTTTGCATTGCATTATCTGCTTTCACTGCTTTAATTGCTTATTTTTCACCAGGTTTTCATCAATAATCAAGTTTGTGCTGAAAACTTACAGCTAATTTATCTTCGGACTTTGTAGCGAAAGATGATACTCGATACTGGGTATGTAGCGAAAGATGATACTCGATACTGGGTATGGTTGATCACAAACATTGTTTTAGCTTGCCTGCCATTTTAACTGAACGAATATGCTTTCTTAGTGTTTTACTGATCATTTTCGCTCAGGGGCAATGTTTAAATTGAAAATCAATTTTTCGTTCTGTTTTGGTCCGAAAAATTGTTATCTGGTTCTCATTCTTGGTCGGTAACCAGCTATGACTCTGATGCTTGTATGGACGAAAGAGACTTATTCACAAGCCTATCTGTATCTGATGCTGCTTTGAGATATAAACACACGCACAGATTATATAAAGATAGATAGTGGAAAGATTGATTCTGCCTGCATAATAAACTTAAGTTGGTCGCTGTTTGATTGGAATATAACTTTAAGTGCAAAACTTAGGTTTGGTTTGGTTAGCGTGACATACAGTTAGTAGAAAATTATTTATTTTGTCTTAAATCAGTTGTTGTTTATCTGTCTATTTAGAGAGAGAGCTGTATGGTAGAAAAGAGAGCGGTTGAGATGAATTAAAAAAAAAAAAAAATCTGAATTCCTGTGTGCTTGGTCCTGTCTTTTACCTTTCTTTTCAGAAACAAGAACAGAAAATTTCTAAAGGTTCAAAAAATTAACATCTTAATATGAGAACTCGTTTGAGTATTTGAAAAGGAATAAAACAATGATTATTTTTTTTGAAAAAAAATTTCTCAAAAAATGGAAAATATTAAAAGGGCATCTTGAACTCTGAGATATGTCTCGTAAAAGAAATTATCGAACAAGTTTTATTCATTTTTCTTTTCTATATTTAAAAGATTAAAAAATAGTAATAAAGAAAATGAGATACGTCATCATCAACGGGGCCAAGGCAGCATATTGTCAGCATATAAAACAATTTCAAAGTCCATTCTGACTTCTGTTGTGCAAATAAACTCGGCGATTCTGTCATCCATCCCATTTTCAGTCTTTAAAAGGCCACTAAGCGTTGTGGATGTTTTCATTAAAAAAAAAAAAAAAAAACGAAATTTAANATTTTTTAATTAAAAAAAAAAAAAAAAAACGAAATTGAATGTAATCAAACCTAAGCAAACTTTTTCAATATAAAATCTCTAATCAATAGAAGATCATTGATAAACAAAGCTATTCCAATTATTGGGCAGAGCCCATTACACAAAACGACTACCCAGTTGGTTCTTGTCACTTCGAATCATGTGGGGCATAAAAGCCTACAAATGTAGGCTGAGAAAGTGACCAGACAACGCAAATTGCTTCCAACTTGTGGGCAGAAATTGGCCTTGGTCACAAGCATGCAAGAGTGGACCAATCTTTGACATCAGTTAGTCCCTACCTTCCAACATCAAAGAAAAAGATAGCAGAGAGGAAGAGATATCTCTTAAACCTAGAAACTTGTCTCCACCACTATCTTTGGGTGGCATCCATTAATTATGTTATCTATTTATATGGTTAGAGATTGTGATTCTCATTTTTTAATTTCTATTTTCATTTTCATTCATGGGTCCGACTCAACTCAACTTGCCTAGACAATGATAGATAATTTGGTTCGAAAAGTTGCAGAAGTTCGAGTATTTTTGTTTGGTTAAAAAGTAGAAGAAAGAAAGATACTAATAAAGTAGCAACAAGATAATAAGATATATACACATATAGGAGTAGGATGATGATGGTATTGGCCTGGGGAATATTAAAGATATAAGCTCATAGTGATGATGATGCCATCTTTGAGTTGAAGTACAAGTATAAAAAAAGCAAGAACATTTAAGTCTTTTCTTTATGCTGATAGATTCCAACCAAAATGAGCTCCAGTTGATAGATTGCAACAGCACAAAATGATTCTCCCTTACTCCTACCAAGTTGGAAATGTGACAATGCACTTCATGCGCACTTGCAAATACAACATCAACCATCTTTCTACCACATTAATCTGAATGTTTCAAGTCACATTATAGGGATTTATCACGTTTCGATTCCGATAATATTACGATTCTTTTGAAAACTTCAATGCTGAAGAAGCATGCTAGTCATGGTATAATTTGTAAGTCAAGGTTGGTGATGGACTGATGGTAGTAGATGGTCGCCGCGGTCTGGCCTGGCCTGCCTGCTCTTGTGTTTGATTGGGTCTTGTTAGGTACCTGCAATAAATTCTGAAAATATATGTTGGCATGGAACACGCTTCTGACCATGTTGCTTGTTATGTTTGTGATTTTTTTTTTTTCTTTTTTTTCCCCTTCTGGTTTGAGTCTGCATGCAACACATGTGAGGGATGGGTGTGTGCCAACACGGTCAACAAAATTGGAGTTGCCTATTTAATGTGATGCCGAGTAACTTGAGGCCCTCTCTATATTCAATGTTTAGATGACTTTGTTTCCGATATTTATTTTTTGTCCAGAGAAATTTTATTTATGTATAAATTGATGTCATTATTGATTGTATATGAAAGATACAGTTATAAAGATAATTATTGATGTTTTATTATTGGGTGAAAAAGATGGTTTTATTTTTTAGTTGTTCTGAAGATGAAAGTGCTGCTTATATCATAGCCTCATAGGCAATGATAAAAGAATAAACCTAGCAGAAACTGACAACTAAAAATAGCAGTAAGTGCCTAGCAAACAAGCACCACGCCAATGCCTTAGTGCTTATATATCACCTTATCACAATCGTCTACAAATAATCCAAATATAATGGAATCAAAAGCACCATATTTAATAATAACAATTTATCAATTACCTCGATCATTAAATTAGATGAGATTTTACTTACAATAAAAAATTAAAAGATCTTAATCTTTTAAACTATGTATATTAAGTCCTTTTAGCTCTCTGTGGACAACCCTTCTATAAATATTGCTCACAAAACCTACTTTCTCTACCGTCCTACTTGACTTTTCTTAGGGAATAGCTGCCCTAAAACGTAGGACTTGCCTTTGATATTTTGGGACTAGTATAGTGTGGAATAGTGAATTGGGGCATGTGGGCAGGGAGACACATAGTGCACAATTCACTAACTTATTATTATTTCTTCATGTAACTGTCAATTGGGGTAATTTATAATTACATGATGAAGTACTTTTAGGATAAGTATAGCCTTTACTAGACCCTCACATCATGCTCCCATAAAAAGCAAAACTCTGTAAAACATCAACGAAGAAATCAATTCGGGCATGGACCATATATAACCCATTAAGTTTAATAATTGATCGTAACTTTTTATATTTTCATATTTGAGGTTTCATTTCACCTTTGAGTCACACATTTAACATATTTTGGTAAAGAGTAAACAGAGATTCAATTGTCAAATCAAGTTCTATAATTAAGGATCATAATTTTGAGATAGAGATGCAGCAAATTCTAAGAAAATGTAAAGGGGAAACAAGAGGAATTTATCAAAGAAGTGTATGTGCACATTTTCAGCTCTAGTTAATGCTGGTGAAAGATCCATGCCAATAAAAACCCAGTTGGCTTTGATGTGAGAGGGAGAGAGAGAGAAGTTTGGAGGAAAGAATCTGGACTAGACAACAAAAATAATATCAATATACAAATGCAACCATATAAGAAAACGAATATGCGTGAAATTGAAAGCTACTGAAAAGTGGAATAGAGTCTTTAAGCAACTAGCTAAGTGGAGTGGAGAAACCTTTTCTGTTTACTTTTAGCAGCAACTGGTAGAAACGAAAGGGAAGCGCACTCATCAGCATCAAATTTCTGGAACACTTTGCAGTATGTTTCTTTCACTTTTGCATGTACTTTGCAATATGAATTTAGTGTACAATTTGTTTTTGGGTTTCATATCACCTCGTTTACTCAACAAATTTTTATTGGGGTTTAATTCTCAATCGTTAATAATGTGATATGACAACTAATATAATATACGAAATATTGTTTATGTTTATGTACCAAAAAGATAATATTAATCTCCCTAAAAAAAGAAATTTCTAAACAATTTAATGTTCATGTTTTGATCCCAACATTTTGATTATCAAGGGAGTTTTGGAAGACAATTGATTGAAGAGAGTCCCTGCAAGCTATGAGTCTGTTCCCGGGGACCCATATAACGAGGTAAAATGGTGTGAACAGAAGCTGGTACCCAAGTATCACGAGGCAGTTGACTGGCTTTACTTTTGATGCCGAGAACTCCAAGTCCAAGTCTACCATTTCAATTAATTATAGAAGCCAGATTGACTCAGTAAAAGATAATGCGGTAACTGTGTAAACCACTTCAAGAAAATATGCGAACCCAACAAGGGAAAACTTTATCTACTTTATGTTTAACTAAGTACATTGTTTGGGCAGATTGAATTTACACAGGAGCATATGCGTTGCTAGCATAGGAAGGGGGTAAATACATAGACACCCCCAAGGTTTAGCCTAAGTAAAAACTCATCCCTGTTATTCATAAAGTAACATAGACACCTTCATAATTGGAAAACATAGGGGCTTGACATGTAAAAATAGGAGTTTTAATGTTACTTAAAATATCAAAATGGGGATCTTTATGTTATTTTAAGAATAACAGGGATGAATTTGTTACTTAGACTAAACCTCAGGGGTGTCTATGTATTTACCCCGCATAAGAAGCATCCTTTTCGTTGTAAGTAACAGCAGGAAGTACAATCTCAGGACCTCATCGGGCAGCAATGCGGTTGAAATGATCAAGAGTGCTGTATCTGGACATGCCGAGTGCGTAGATTGACATTTCAGTAACGTGTAAAATCCTACTAGCTGACAATAGAAAAACAAGTTAAATTCTAAATAATTTGTTTCGAAATTGTCTTGAGATCAATGATTTCATCATATAATGGACAACTAAGCAATGACAAATACATTAGAATCATTTAGATGCTTTCAGATTTGGGGGCCAACATCCGAAGATCTTATTAAATATGCATCTCAATGGTAAGAGGGAACGGAAGAAGGTTTTACATGTTATTGCCGACACCGACAAGAAGGAATTATAACTATTTATACATATTATGGAAAAAGAACAACCATCTTATTTTTTGCTCGAGTACAAAAAGAATACAACAGAAGCTAATGTCCTGTCTCCATCCTTGCACCGGCAGCTTTTGAGCAGAATCGACACACTCAATAGTTCTACTGAGCAAGTTCAATGAATCAACGCCGGATTGATATATGTTTGACTCTTGCGATAGTTGACAGTTGTTTCATTGATACATATCCATAGGAGCAAAACTCTTTAACTATCTGGTGCCTGGTGAGAACTTTTAATAGGGCAATTAATTTGAGACGTACGCATACCCACCAGGCAAAACAGCTTTCACTATTCCATGGTCCCATTATAAATATAGGGGACCATAAACATTTCGTAGGATGCTTTCTAAGCTCACTCACCGATTAACCTGTTACATGGAGAAAATGACACTATCAAATGAATGTTATATGATGAAGACACTCGTGGCGTTAGTGGAATGAACAGGCCAAATCAGTTTAATGCACAAGATAAAAAACATTTAAGTTCATTAAAAGAGTTTTGTTTTGTTTTTTATTTTTTTTTTAAATTACAGGAATAATGGACAGCTTGAAAAGGAAATTAGCAGGATTATGAAAAATGTCTTTATGGCCTACAGTTTAGCTCTTGAGAACGACAAGAAAGAAATAGCTAATTGCTCACAACAACAGCAAAAGGGATTTGCAATGTGTGGCCATCTTCCTCTTACGCTTGTAACCATGCAAAGGAAAGGCAATTATGATAAAGCAGAAACGTATTTATTTCTTAAACCAAGTGTAATAAGTGTCTCCAAATTGGACAGAAATCAACCCCACGACGGAGTCAGATACAATTCATCAAGTATCATCAAATATGGTTTCCATATTGTTAAACTACAATTTTCTTTTTAACATCAGTAAAGGAAGGAACGTTCTGTAAACAATTACAATTTGCGAATTACGCAATGCTTAATGTTAAGTTTATTATAAATCTACCAACATAAGATAGCTTAATCATCTCCTATAAATAATGTAGACTTCCTAAATTCTAACACTATGAAACATCGTAAAAAGATTGAAATGACTAACCTGTCTTGCCACTTAGAGAGGCATTATCTGCTGCAACTCCTCCAGTGAAGGGTCCACAACTACTGCTGGGCGCTGGTGCTGTTTGACTCTGCACTGTCTGAGAACCAAATCTAAACATAGGCTGCATGACATGAGCAATGAGGTAAGTTAAGAATGCAATCCAATAAAAAGAACTAAGAGCAATTTACATGCCTAAAAGCCAAAGAAAGCATGGTTTTCTAATCAATGCGTAAATATAGCTGCCACAGGCGAATAGAGCAAAACCTGAGAGGTGGTTTGCATAGGGTGAAAACCCATACAACGTGCATATTGGGCAGCAAAGTTTGGATTTTGCATATGATTCTGGAAATTAACTGGATTTAACATCGAAGTTTGACACATTACAGCCTGATTTTGTGCTTGGGCCATAGACATGGATTGATCAACTAGCGGAACCCTAGACAAATGCATAGGATTGGTGATAGATGGCAAAGATGGTGGACCCATTCCCATACCCATGCGAGACACGTAATGCTGTATTCCTGGGAACATCGTGGGGGCCATCCCACCTCCCATCCACATTACCTGAAATACCTAGAAAGAATCATCAGTTGCATGAGTGACTAATGATAAGGTTAATCTTTCTTTTAAGAGATTCTCTAATATCATACCTGAAGTTGTAACTGAAGGGACTTCAAGTACTCAATTGCCTCATCCAGCATTGATGCTTTATCTGTCTGCAAGATTGAAACTAAGTTGGTTTATAAATAATCAATCAGAATCTAATAAACTGCAGACTAACAGCAGGGGCAAAAGGCTGGTGTGAAGAATGATTTTGCGTTTACTCTTTAAGATAACTGATTCAATAAGAAAAACTCAGACTAAACTCACAAGTACCTTCGTGAACAATTAAGGAAATGTCACAGATATTTATATTTTTTTAACATTGTTCTATCCATGGCCAAATAATTTCCAATTCTTTCTTTTTCATTTTTGCTTCCCCCCCCACCCCCACCCAACCCCCCCCGCCCCCCCCCATCTTGTCTGTCTCTGGTTCTCATCACAGCATAGTCAAACTCGAAAAACCTCACTAAGTGGATTCTCTTACTTGTTTGTAATCGGTTTGTGTACCAGTTCTAATTCCTCACGATTCATTTCTACTTTACACTTTTTTGTCTTATCCCTTAACTACTAAAATTCTCATTTTCCACATGCCATCTATGGAAAAGGTCAGCTTTTGAGTCCCAAAAATTGTAGAATAAAGATTAGCTGATCTCATCGAAATTGGAGTTCCTTGCTCATTGACCATATAAGGACTTCATTTTCAGCACGTATTTTTTGGGAAAGAATCCAACTTATAACTTATTGTGCTTCAATTTGGATGCAGTAAGGAATGATAATCAATTCCAGGAATAATGAGCATGAGTAACTGTTTGAAAAGAAAAGTAAAATTCCCACTACGGGTACTAGCAAGTTTAGCAGATAATTAGTTTTGCGGTTATACAAAAGTTCTCAGGATCAATATCACTATCACCTACGATTTGAGGTTAATGAGTTCAAGCAGGGATTCAAAAAATTGATAAAAAAATAATTTCAAAACTAAAATAAATAAATAATTGGAAAGTTAAAGTAGAAATACTGACTAACTTCATGCAAAAAGATATAGTAGAAAAGACCTTGTTGCAATGAGGTATGAGCTCTTGCAATGCTCTCATCTTCTCGTTGATTCTATCTCTTCGTCTCTGCATATGTGTAAGGATAGATTTCTAATATTCCATTAAAAAATCTTTGAAATGCTATGAAATTCTAGTATCCTACCCTTTCAGAGAGATTATGTACTTCCGCAGCACGGGTCCTCCGGCAAGAGCCAGATCTTTGGGATGACTTGTTTTGTGCAGCAGATTCTAGTTCAGCAGCCTAAGACATACAAAATCTTATGTGTAAGTGTGTGTGGACAAGACAAGAGTTACTAGTAATTCCCAAGCAGAATGAGGAACAAGAGAGTCTTACATCACTTTGGCATTCAGATTCCCCTGCATCTCTGTTCTTCCTCTTGCGGCTATTATCCTCAGTAGATTGCTTGCCTGTTTTATTAAAACTACTGCCAGATCCACCAGATGACGAAGTAACAGTTGGTTCAAGTGTCTCAGTTTTACCTCTCTCGCTTTGAGAAACTACTTTTCGAACGTCACCCTTTAAATTTCCAGGAGATAAACCAGCAGTCCCTGCACCATTGCTGGAATCTCTGCTCATATCAAGATCATACGCAACTTGATTGCTACCACAGTGGCTTGAGCCAACTGTCATCATAGAACACTCCTTTACCTCCGCTTGTGGCAAATTTCTATTCTCTCTTTGACCAGATTGTACCTTGGAAGATCCTAGTTCACCCTGTAAGGGTACTGTTGATTGAGAAAAATTAACAACCTCTCCAAAGCCACCTAAACTTTTATCTTGCTGGGCTGCATCATGATACTCAAATCTTGGAGGAGGCATTGTACCCCTATTGAGTCCTGGAACAACTGGATTGGTAACATTTGGTTGTTGTGAACTTGTAGCCACAGCTGAAGTACCAAACTTAGCCAACTTTTCTTCTCCAAATTGTCTCGTGTGCTTATCGGCCTCCACTGGCGCAGATGATGGCAGTTCTGAGAAAAAATTAGAATATAATTCTTTTTCAAAGGAGTCCTCAAAAGGGTACTGGATCCAAGAGATTTCATCATCTTGAATCAAACTACTTGAATTCCCAAATAAGCCACTATCTCTTAATGTCTGTTTCTGGACTTGT
The DNA here is from genome assembly GCA_026212285.1 of Bursera cuneata. NCBI lineage: Eukaryota > Viridiplantae > Streptophyta > Magnoliopsida > Sapindales > Burseraceae > Bursera > Bursera cuneata. The sequence continues at coordinate 26,024 of JANLJB010000008.1, forward strand.
TAGACTCATTAGAATTTAGACTTGGCCTTTTCTGGGTTTGGCTGTTCAAAACTACCTGCCCATTTCGCCATAGCAGCTCTACTAGCTCATGGTCAGCCCTGTCAAGCCAATTTTTAAAGAGAATTAAAAAAAAAAAAAGTGTATACATTACAATATTCCATTTTTCTACTTCAAGAAAGTAGAAATGAATAACAGTCAGTGCTGAGTAACTTGTTAAACGTGATAGAGATAACAGACCCGATTGGTTTCTTCTGGTTGGTGACAGGGAGATCACCTTCAAAATTCCAATCAGGGATGCATGGAGGATTCATGGCTGAATGACAAAGATTTGCTGCATAACAGGATATAACACAGCACTAAATTAATTAGAATAATAAATCATAATCAACTCAAGTTGCTCTTTCTTTAGCATAAACTGTTGAGAATAATATAATAGGCAAATCCACTCAACAAACTATAATTATTTAATCAATTAGTTGACTAACACAGATAAAGAAATTGCTATTATATGAACTTTTTATACCATATATGGAAAGTAGTAAAGTAGCAATTGAATCAGTCCCAGCTGCTTAAATTATTCATACAGCAGTGTGAAGAGATCAGATTTTCTTGTCTTCTTCTTTTTTTAATAAAAAATTAAATGGCAAGCAAATTTTTGAAACAAATAAAGAGCAACAACGAAAGAGAGGAAAGAATGATAGGAAATTCAAGCAAAGAGAGAGAGTGATAAAAAAAAAAAAAAAAAAAAAAAAAGCAATTTTTTG
>JANLJB010000008.1:32422-63774 GCA_026212285.1 Bursera cuneata
AAAAAAAAAAAAAAAAAAAAAAAAAAAAAAAAAAAAAAAAAAAAAAGGAAAAATGTCCTTTGTCGAAGTTGGGCAGCTCTTTGCCAGCTTTAAGATTTCATCAAACCACATAAAATTCGCCAAGAGTTACTAAAAACCAAGAAAGAATTTGACAGCAATTAAAAAATAGACAACAAATAAATCTAAAATGGGCCAACTCTACCAAACAAAGCTTGACAAGCAATACCAATCCTCAAATTATTAGAACCAAAGCCTCTCAAAATTCAACCAGACCACCCCACAAATAATCACAACTCAAACACCCAATGTATATTAACTATTTATAACCCATGATCAATAATGCAAACTATATTGTTAAAGCATAAGATTTTTAAAAAATGATCTAATGTTATAAATATTTAAGATAAGCAATATTTTTGGTGGGCCGATGGAAATCTGAAAGCACCTTTACTTGGGCCTTGTAGCCCATTAATGTTCTCAACTTATACCTTTTTTAGGCCCCATTTTTTTCACTGTTCTATGATTGCATTGGCGAATGTTATGAGCCGAAAACGTTGTCAGAGTCACACGACTTGTCGAATGCGAAGTCCACGTCAGTCGCAAAAAATTCTCCAAGTAATTATTATTTTAAAAATCTAAAATATATTATATAATATAGAATAATTCTTTTACCCCCTAAGTTACAAAAAATACGAACAATCCCTCAAATATTTCAAAAATATACCGAACCCTTTACCATTACTTGAAGTCCATAATTTTATCGTTGAGTACAGAACCCTAAAAATTTTTCTAAAAATCACCATAATCTCCTAAACGATTAGTTTTAATGGACTGAACATACAAAAAGGAATTTAGTGATGTTTTTGAAACTTTGGGGAATTATTGATGTTTTGTCATAACTCGAGGGGTAGATGTTGTTATGCAAATTAAAAATTAATTTTAAAAAATATGCTTACAAATTAAAATTTCTTTGACGGGACAGGGCCCCCCGCCCCCTCCCCCATAAAGTGGATTCCCCACCTTTTCATCCACAAAATTTTTAAAAATCCTAATCGACAAAGGGTGTGTTAAAAAATTGTAAATAAATAATTTATTGGTGAATATGGAGCTCTTACTACTTCGATTATTTCACGTGGAGTGGAGAGACAGCGACTGGTTGGTGGAAATGACTTTTTGCTCCATCACGCAATTCGGAGACTCCAACTCCACCCCATTCCGTTACATTACTCTCTTCGGCTTCACCTCGAACTCACAACTCTTATTCACTCCGCTTGTCATCTTCATCTTCTAAGTAAGTAACAAAGTTAGTATCTTGCTTTCCGCTTCTCTCAACGGTTTCTGATCGATTTTACCACTTCTGTTTTCTGAGTTCGAGCTTGATTGGGAAGTTGGAACTTTACTTTTACCTCTTTGTTTGAGTAGAGAAATTTTATGAAAAGCAAAAGATTCGGAATCCGTTACTGGTTTTTACGTTCCTGGTCAGTGTATGGCTAGTTTTGTGAATAATCTTTGTTTGTGTTAATATGATTGTTGAGATGTTCTTCAGTTTTGCTTTACGGAAAGTAGCGTATTGGATAGTCTTTTGGATGAGTAAAGGACATCTCTTACGACTTTGAGCTTTCTCCTTAAAACTAATTATTATTTTTATTTTTTAATTTAAATTGAATTGAAGGAACTGAGGATTCTGTTAATTAAGTGTTGGCAATTTTATGATTATATGTTAAAGAGGTGGAGCTCCTTCTGCCTAATCTGTTCATTCAGGTCCTTGCCTGATGGTAACAAAATTGTGTTGTTTTAAGGTCTCAAGTGGATCTGTTATATTTGCCTCCAGTCAGAGTGTTGATTTTGTTTGTGTTACTAAATCATTGTGTGATTGTTGTGTTTTTTTTATTAAAAAAAAAAAAAAAATTGTTGTAGATTTTTCCCTTCTACTTGAAACGCAGAAACAATGGCTGAGAAATTAATGGAGAACATTTTGGAAAACCTTGCGGAAAACATTGCGGATAATATTCCTAAGCAAAAAGCTGCTTCTTATTTTGGGGAAGAGGCATCAAGCTCAGTCACTTCTCAGTTCAATCGGCTGTTTGGACGCCAGAAGCCTGTCCACCATCTTTTGGGAGGTGGAAAATGTAAGATCATTTCCCTTTCTCGTAATTGTTATTATTCTTGCTCTTAACTAATGTTTTCACCTGCCAAAATGTGTAGCTGCTGATGTTTTGTTATGGAGGAACAAGAAGATCTCAGCAAGTGTGTTGATGGGTGCAACAGCAATTTGGGTGCTTTTTGAATGGCTTAATTACCATTTTCTAACCCTTTTGTTATTTGCTCTGGTCCTTGGTATGCTTGTTCAATTTCTTTGGTTTAATGTCTCTGGCTTACTTAACAGGTATTTACACGCATTGACCTCATTTGACTTCTTATCTTGCTTAGCTAATGTCAATTGCAGTGCTAATGTCTTATTCACAATTTCTGAATGGCAACAGATCACCATCTGATGTTCCCCGCCTAATTCTTCCCCGAGATTTATTTGCCAACATTGGCGTCTCAGTTGGTGCTCAGGTTAACCAAGCTCTGGGGTTTCTTCAGGACATTTCATGCGGAGGAGATTTGAAACAATTTCTTCTGGTATGTCGCTGTAAGTTCACATTTTGTGGACAGACTTGAATATTTTATTTGACACAGGTTGTCAGACACTCTTATCTTTCGTAATATAGAGCCCTGTAATGTTGGACAGAAGTTTCATCTGCTGAAGTCTCCAACGCTCCAATTTTTACATAGAAGGTCTCCTACTAATAATAGGTCTAAGCTGAAAAAGGTTTCCTGTAAATGTCTTGACGGCCGTCTCTGTAACTCCTGAAAATGTGAATTTCTTTAATCATTAGAATTTTTCGCTGCCTTTAACAAACTCAATAATTGACACCATATGCTATTTGTGCGTGGGGTGAGTAGAAAGAGTCAGATACATAATAAGAAGTGTATTATAAATACTCGTACTAGGACAAGTATTTCTTGGATGTTCCACAAGATTAGGATACAGAATAGCATAAATATTATTAAGGCCCTTGCACCAGCAAGTATTGCTTGAATGTTCTCCAACATAATTATAGGCTGAGAACAGTACGTTAAGTCTTACTACTGTATTCTTTTTAACATTCATCATTCTTTTATATGTATATACACAGAGTTATCATTAGCCGAAAATTTTATTTGGAATATATGACATGGTTCCCAAAATGATTCGCGTTTGGCCAAAGTTGGTATAGAGTTTGTTTGTTGGTAAAGGATCACATACATATTCTAAGGAAAGAGCAAAATATTGCTTGAAATAAGTAATTGATTCTCAAGATGTTCTTCCAGGTCGTTGTAAGCTTGGTGGTGGCTGCTATGATAGGGAGCTGGTGCAACTTTCTGACTGTTATATATCTTAGTAAGAGATCACTCCTTTTTTTTATACAGTTATAAATTTCTGATTGGTATGTTGTGTGCTGTTGATAGCTATAATAGTGAGTTCGCCAACTGCTATTAATGATTTTGAACACTCCCTTTTATAGGATTTATAATTATCTGCATTAATATCATATGTATGAAATGAATTGTGGAATTAGTCTTCATCTAGTTGGTTGAGTGAGTTGGTTTCTATTCAGTTTTTTTAGGAGTTAATCTCTCTTGTCATTCAATATATCAAGTCCGATTATATGTAAATCTTGCAAATGCTCGTTATGCAATCTCTTTTTTCAATCAATGCAAAATAATAGCATTTGTTTTCTTAAAATAAATTTGGAAAGAAAAAAGCAGTCAACTACTGGAAAGAAGGCTGTATCTTTGCTGTGGGTTGAAATTGCCGTGTCTGCAAATAACTAATTGGGGTCATTGAATAGATGACCCAAAATCAATGGGGTGTTTGAAAACTAGATCGGACTTTAAAAATTTACGTTATAATCATTGTCTTGACAAATATTTAATAGAAGATAAAAGTTATCAAGATTCTGATCATAATATCTGGATTTTGTAGTATATAATCATTTTTTAACGTTATCTTTATTTTTATTTTTTTTTTACAATTATTTCCAACTAATTTTTCAAGTTTTGAAATATAATAGTCCTTATGGATTTTGCAATTTATTAGTAAAATAAAATGGAAAAATATTCACATGAGTTGATAACCTATATTATATTGGGAGTTTTTACAGTAGTAGAGACACTGGTCATCATTAGACATTGAAAACTATTTACCGTTCATGGTTGAAGGTTTTGTTGCTGCCCACACATTGCCGGTGTTTTATGAGAAGTATGAAGATCAAGTTGATGGCTTTGTGTACAATGTCTTCGGACAGCTGCAAAACCATTATCAGAAGCTTGATGCTGGTGTCCTCAGCAAGATCCCCAAGGGAAAGCTCAGAAGGAAGAAGAGTGAATAGATATATAAGGTCAGACATTGCCGGCTGATCTTAATCTATATCAGTGACCCAGCAGAACTTTATTGTATTTGTAGAATATTTTCTTATCCTTAAAATGCCCTTACTGATCTTAGTTGATCAGGGATTGAACATATCATCCTGTCATCTGTGTAACAATGTATAATCATTAATCATAAAGTGGCGTTTTCTTTATAAAATTAATAATCACGTTTGAAAATGTTCTATTATTAATTGTATTTGAATAAATCAAAGACATATATATATCATGTCATCAACGTGATATGAGATATTAGTATATTATAAACAATAAAATTGATTGGGATTGATAGTTTAAAAAACTAATTTAATTAATTTAAAAATGAGTAATTATCATTTATCACTTTCTATTTTTTCACTCATATGAGATGTTTGTCTTTTTTCTCTTCTCTCATTTTTTTAAAAACCTATTTTCAAGTAAAAAATCTATTAGTTAAAACTTACTAACCTCCATATTCCAATAAATTTATCATTTTACTTTTATTAACACATAAAAAATAACTAATTATTCAAATACAATATTAAATTAAATGATTAAATGATCCTTGAAATAAATACCAAAATGTGTTAATATTATCCATGAAAAAGTAATTTTAATATGTGTTAATATGTGTTAAGGTAATTTAATAATTTAATTTAGTATTATTTTTTAAAAAATTAAATCAATTTTTTATATATGTTAGTAAGGATAAAATAGTAAATTTATTGAAATATAGAGGTTAATAGATGTTAACTAATAAAATTTTTAACTAAATGATTTAAGAAAATATTTTTTTAAAACTTAAGAATAAGAAAAGAAAAAAAATGTAAACGTTCCATACGAGTAAAAAATAGAAAAAGTTAAGGGTGATCAATGATAATTATTCATTTATAAATGCTTGTAGTTTTTTAAAAAGTATTTTGTTGTATGATAATGATTTTTGCAATAATATTTGAATCAGATTTTCTTTGATTTCCGATGGTTTCTATTAATTTCGATTAGACAATAGCAAATAAAAAAATAAATTTACTATAAAAATAGTCGAGACTCTAGAGATGACAAAAATAGTCTCAAATACATTTATATTGAAAAACTATGGATAACATAAACTCCAATAATTAATATTTTTAAAATTTTCATGATTTTTTTATTAATCAAATTTTATTAAAAAAAAGATAATATATAATTAGAAAAGTTTTTTTTTTTAATATTTTGAAATCTACAAAACGTAGCAACAAAATCAAATCCAAGAACCTATACAACACGTGTGGAGTATCATCTAACAAAGAGAAAGAAGTTCCAAATCCGACGTGTCAATGGACAAGAAGGAAGATGCCACGTGTTCCAATCAGAGCCTCTACAACCTTATCCCAGATCAATAATCTAATCGTCTTTCATCATCCAATATCCAAAACTCAACCAATACCCTTCACATATCACATTTTATTATTTTCCTTTCCATTTCAACACTTTGTTGTTGCTAATTGCATTTCTCAACAAGAACACTATCAATACTCAGTTCAGTGAGTAGAATACAATGGCCTCTACTGCATGCTTCTTGCACCACCATGCACTCTCTACCCCCACTCGATCATCACCATCGTCTTCTCAGCGCCACGTGTCCAACACTAAGCCCACCCAGCTGGTCTGCCGTGCCCAGAAGCAAGCTGCCCAAGAAGATGACGTTAGTGCTGTGTCTCGCCGCTTGGCTCTCACTGTGCTCATTGGCGCTGCAGCTGTTGGCTCCAAGGTTTCACCTGCTGAGGCTGCTTACGGTGAAGCTGGTAAATATGCATGCTTGTTACTCTAATTGTATCATTATTTGTTTGCACGGTAATTTGTATTTATTTGGATAGTGTTAATATGATTATCAAATTGTACGTAAAGAAAGTCACAAAAAATAACCAAATGAAGGGGTTGTTTTAAAATTTAACATTTTGAATTTATTTATTTATTTATTTTAAATTCTTTCATTGATTAGTCTAAGTTCAGGTTAGTCTTTCAGATGAGTTGTAACAAGCCTTCAGTCGATTTGTAATGATTAAAAAAGTCAAATCAAAACAATCTCTTTGATTTTGGTTATTTTCGCAAATTACCTTCGTATTTATGTGTCAAGTAACTTAAACCAATATTTGGTGCAGCCAATGTGTTCGGTAAGCCAAAGACCAACACTGACTTCTTGCCATACAATGGAGATGGATTCAAGCTGTCAATACCCTCAAAATGGAACCCAAGTAAAGAGGTAGAATACCCTGGACAGGTTCTAAGATATGAAGACAACTTTGATGCCAACAGCAATGTTACTGTCATGGTCACCCCAACTGACAAGAAATCCATCACCGACTATGGTTCCCCTGAGGAATTCCTCTCTAAGGTATATATATAATTCTTTTGTTGTGACGGTCGCCGTTGATTCTTGTAATTTAATAAAGTGGAAATCGTTTGTTATGTCATGTCATGTTTTGTTGTCAACCAAGAAGGAAACTCAGAATAAGGATTCTTCATGTGTTATGTCAAGCATAACATGACATACTTTTATGTCTTCCTGGAACATAACGTGGTTTTACTAGATTCATGATGTGTTGGTTAATATTGCAATTTGAGCAATGTGGTTTGTTGGATCACTGCAGGTGGACTATTTGTTGGGAAAACAAGCCTTTTTTGGCAAAACTGCTTCTGAGGTAATTCACTGACATGACATACTACTAAACAGATAATTAAAGCCGTTTAAGACTTTTATTTTATTCGTTGATGTTGCTCATACATATGATCTTTAGCCCTTCAAATTGGATCAATCTAATGATATAAAAGTTGTGTTATAATATGTGTAAAACATACATTAACGGAATCATGCTCTTCTTCTTTGAATTCATTTCTTTGAATTCATTTTTTAATTTTCAGTTGAGGACAATGACAGAATCTGCTAAGAAAAGATCTTTCAGTTATAATTGAACAGTAGATATATGTATATATATGTGTATCCTGGTGAAATATTAACTCTTGAAGAGAGGGTGTGTAGGGTGGCTTCGACAGTGATGCTGTGGCAACAGCAAACATATTGGAGACTTCAACCCCAGTGATCGGTGGAAAACAGTACTACAGCTTGACTGTATTGACAAGAACAGCCGATGGAGATGAAGGTGGCAAGCATCAGCTAATTACAGCAACTGTTAAAGATGGTAAGCTTTACATTTGCAAGGCACAAGCTGGAGACAAGAGGTGGTTTAAGGGAGCAAGAAAGTATGTGGAGAGCACTGCAAGTTCCTTCAGTGTTGCTTAAGACACTAATGAGAATTAATTTTTATGTAAATCACCTTAATATATGATGTTTGTTTTTCTTGAGTTTTCTTTTCTAGTCCATCTTCTTCCAAGGATTCTGAGTTTCTAATTGAGGAATATGGTTGGAAAAAGCTTGTGGATATTTGAGTATTTTATGGCTTCTAAGGACCCTCTTGTGCTGTGTTGAGGACTCTCTGTTAAATAATTCACTCCGGAACTTCAGCCACAGATCTCATGATATATGAAACACATTCCCATTGCAGAACACCAAAAGCTCAAAAAACTGGCTTTATTTGCTGTATTAATCATAACTTCGTTGGAATCAACCAGCCAATTAATCTCTTTCTTAGCCACTCTTACACCATCAATATCTGTGTTATCACCATGATGAGCGGCACAACATTAAAAAAGTTGACTGTAAAGAGTTGGAAGTACTTTTGGGATAAACTTGCCCAGAAAAGGCCAAATGGTGAATAAGAAGAAAATTATTCAATCGAGTAGGTGCCAAGTTAGATGAATGTCATATTCCTCGAACAGTAAAGCTTGGGAAGTATTAACAAACAGATGTGTGGATGAAATTATATGCCTGCCTGACCTCCAAAACTTTCCTACATTTTGAAATAACTTGCCACTCTAAACTAGTATTTGAGTTGATAGAATGATTAACATATTGGAAGCTGCCACTCCGCTTAGATCTCTTCTGCACACATAGAGGAGTTAAACAAATTTTCTGCAGCCCCATTACCACCTTGACTTGACTATTTATCTGAATCTGATACATGCCACTTCAGTCATAATTTAATTCAACTCATCTACACTCCTAAAATCAACTAACATGTTCTAAAAATAGATATCATATAGTAATTTACTTGAGTTTCTTTAGGTCCAAACCCAGGAGGGGTTTTTCATTTGATTTTTTGAGCTTCATTGAGCCCAATTGGTACTTGGATTCTGAGAAAAAGTCCGGACGGGGCCCAAAACTGGAAAAATCCTAGGATCAAGGCCACCTAGCCCAAAATTTTGGCTACATGGCTTTTGACTCTATGTTTTTCTTCATGATTCTTTTGTTGTCTTTCCTATTATTCTAATCTTAATCACACTTCCAATTTTCCATCTTTAACGAAAATCTATTTATTTCACCAGAATCAACAAATTAATGAATTTATTGTTAAAGTAAAATAACAGATTTATTATCAGAATGCTGCTGCACTGTTCACAAACCTGTTTGATATGAATGTCAGCTTGGAATGAAAATGAAGAATTTACATAAAAGCAATGGTCAAGGAATTGATACTAGGCTTTAGGGTTCAAGTCCCACCATTGCAATAGTGAATGCCATTGCTGTGACTATCTTTCCTCTTCACATTGAGATCTTTCACGCCCCAAATCCGAATTGTTCGATCATCACTGGCTGATGCCAACATGTGAGGGTTTGCTGGGTTCCAGCTCACACAATTAACTGCTCCAGAATGACCAGGTAATGCCCCTATGAGCTCACATGAGGCTCTATGCCACATATAAACCTACAGATATATGAAAACCCAGATGACAAACTGTATTCATGCACTTCAAAATGAATGCAGAGAAGAGAATCAAAGAGATCCTAAATCAGTCATTTCTGATTTTCTGAAGTTAGCCTTCATCCTAATAACTTTCGTATACAATTTATTACATCCTGGATCCCAAACTCTGAATTTGTATTATAAGGAATTAAGGCACATCTAAATTCCAATTTATTATTGTTTTATCCATATAAATATTTCCAATAATAGTTGAAGCATGAATCGCAAACATTTGCATGTATGTAATGCAGGCATATATATATTTAAATTATAGAAGTTTTGTTTACCTCCTTTTAAGGTTTGACAAATTATTGATAAATTTCAGGAGAGGTATTTCAAGGAATCTCAAAATTTTAGGACAAAATTTTAGAAATTTGGAAACCACCAGATCCATACATATTCTAGCCACAAGGTCAAGAATGTCATTAAAATTTAGCCAAGAATATAAATAAAATTAAAAAAACAATAACATCCCATGAAGGTATTTGGTCACAGCCAAAAAAATAATAATAATAATAATAATAATAATTTACTTGGGATGTGAGGTAGCTTCCATGGTAGAATATGGCATTTCATTTATACAGACAATAACTTAACGCAACATCACAAGCATGAAAGATTATGCACAATACAAAATATTAAACAGTCACCAGTAAATATAAACAAGAACGCAGCTTTTCACCATAATCAGGAGCCAATGGCTCCCCAACATATTATGACCATAGAAGAGTAATACAAAAAAACCCATACCTGTGAATCCTCACTCCCACTGGCAATAAAAGCTTGTTCAAGCCCACCGAAACAAGATCTAATGACAAAACGGGCACGTTTATGCCCTTTGTACTCGGCAACAAGCTTGATCTCTCCCTCTATGTTCCAAAGGTGGATTTCTTGGTTCAGAAGATTGACCAGCAAGAACCTGTTATCCCTAGATAATGAGAATGATGTTATTGTTTGATCCTCTTCAATAAATCTCTCAGCATTTGCTTCCCTGTCAAGTAATAATATTGCAGATTCTCGACATAAACTTATAATTTGCTTTCCATTGCTAGTTATTTCCAGATCAGAAATCTTCAAAGCTCGTTGCCCTTTCCAACACTCTAGCTCTTTCCCATCTATTTCCCACATGCAGATACTCTTATCATTAACACCACAAAATATCCATTTCCCATCCGGATGCCAACCACAAGACACCAGGCCAAGGCCAGCTTTTTCATAAACCTGGAGGCAATTACCAGAAGAAACATCCCAGCGCCTAACAGACTCTTCCACTCCACAAGTGAGGAGCTGATGGTCATCAGGACTCCATGAGACACAGGAGACAGGTTTCTGGTGACCAGATAATTTATGCTTCAATGTCACACCACCATTCATATCAACCTACAAAATTCAATTATAGACTTCATCAGTTCACATGAAGTTAAGATACAAGAAATAGATTGTTATACTCTAAATCTTCTTACCCAGAAATCATCTCTATTATAACGCTAGATAAAGCTTATTACAAAGACACTGACAGGTTCTACAGTTAAGTATATGAACCTCAAATGCCGGATGCTTAAAAATAGGACACTTGGCTTAAGTTTAATATCATAAGTGTACCTACCAGGAGATTACAACTATTGAATGAGTTACAAACTTCTGAATTATAGCATGTCAGTGCTATTTATAAGGTAAATATTTTAAACTCCACAAACATTTAGCCTAAATTCACAGAAACTAATTGGTTTCTACATTTCGCATGTTCTCAATCCAAGTGAATATAATATGCTTAATATTTGTATTGTAAAAATGACGCTAGAATATCGCAATTTTTTTTTTTTTTTTTGCTTAGCAGGGATTGTTGACAGGCTTTGCTAATAAGCAGGAAAGTTCCATGACATCTCATTGAACGTGTAGGAACACAAATTCTAGCAACATCTACATAAACATGCATACAATGACAAAGAAAGAGAAAATATGTGGATAAGCAATCGAGAGAGGAAGAAAAGAAATGAGGGATGTTGCAATGCCTTTCTCTTCAGCTTGCAAAAAAAAGAAGGGAAGAGGTGAGAAAAATGACAGCTTTCCTGTCTATCGAATAAGAGAATAAAGGGATATCAAAGAATAAGGAAATACTAGAGGACAATGGAAATGGAGTGGAATATGCCAAAAAAAACCTATGCAAGCATCAATCATATACTTCTTCTTAGTCCAACAGCTGCAAGGCTGTGGAATATGATCTTTTAACTGCAAAATTGTCTTTGGTGGCTCTGGGTTCTTTGTCCTTTTACCCTAGCTTTTGGTAATGTCCTTTAGAGAAAACATATTGAGGTTTCTTCAGTACAATAGACATAAGAAATGGAGTATACTAATAGTTAAACAACTATAACTCATGTATGCACATAAGTATGATAACATAATTCAAAATGCAAACCAATTTATTTTTATATTATTACAAAAGAAAATAAATTATAAGAATGGAAGGAGAGAGAGAGAGAGAGATAAACAATTTAATAGCAGTATCTGGAGAAAAGAAGAATACCTCCCATATAATTGCTGTTCGGTCACTAGATGAAGAAGCTAAGTATTTCCCATTATGAGAAAATTGCAAGAACCAAATTTCATCAGTGTGAGCCTCTAGTACCTATCGAAATGGGAAAGTCAAGAAAGATAAGATAAGATAAGATGCAAGCAATAATGCCCAAATTCACAATACTGACTTTAAATGATACATGGTCCACTTGAAGGATAAAATTGCAAAAAACATACTACCAAAAATATTGAAAATAGAAGTAAAATAAACTTAACAAAGAAAGAGCATTTTCAAAATAAAATAAAGCCAACTACTTTCTCAATGATATAATTGTTAAGTCAAGCATAACAAAGTAAGTTATTCATGATGTTGGTTTAACCAATTTTTGCCCTAAACATTTATTCCCTTCAAGAGGGAACCAGTAGACCATTGTAACATATATACTGTTCCACACATCAAGAATACTCAAATTTGAATGCATTCTTAGCTTCTTAAGTTGGATTAATATCACCAAAAGGTATCATTATATCCCTCTACTCCCTCGAACAATACTTAGGACTTCAGAAAATTATATTACAACAGCAACCCAAACCGTTGGGATAAAGAAAAAAAAGAATCCCAACAAATTGCATTGTACATGCAGCCCACAAAGAAGCAAGAGTATAACCTCTCTCCCATGAAGCTCCACATCCTCATCCAAAGATTCTTTTATGTTTTTCATTCCAAACAACCAAAATCACAGCCAGAACACAGTATCTCCACCTTAAAAAGCCTTCTCACCTTGACAGAAAAGCATGATGATACTTAATAAATAAACAAAAATACCCACAATACATAGACTAAATCTCTGAATGACAAACCGACATAACCTTGACTACTGGAAACTCAATCTTGAATCATGTAAATTTCCACTAGATGAATGTTGTAAAAAAAAAAAAAAAAATCTTAAACACTAAAATTTAGAATCATGTAGAAATTGGCAGCAGAATTCTTTTTCCATGGTTGCATGACTTGGCCACCTGTGTGGTCATCATGTGCTCATCAAAATAGATCATCAACCAATTGACCCTCCGTGCTCATAAAATAATGAGAACACCCTGGGGCACTTCTGATTAGTCTTTCTTGCCTTTTCGAAATAACAAATTAGATGGAAACAAGGACAACTAATTTTGAATGTTAAGAAGATGAAAAAACCAATTACTTAACCCAATTTTGACTGTTGGTAACAAGGAAAACTACAATTGACCCAAAAAGTCTGCTAGTGTCTTAAACTATCGTAGAAAAAACAAGCAAAGTTAACCCTTACAAACTTTTAACATATGATAAGAGCAATATAAGATCTAACCTGTATTGTTCGAGAAGGAATCTGATCTCTTCCACACTGATGATCGGTGTACAATGACATATCCTTGTCTAAGGAGTTGTGAAACATACAGGCCTCTCGTTGCAAAATAAGGGCCTGTTCAACTAGATGTTCCAACCTTCTTTCAGGTATCATGATGGTTGGGGGAAGCAGTTTCTGTAATTCCTCTAACAGTTTGGACCGAGACTTTGTCCTCATGATATCTCGTTTTGGAGATTCAAAACACTGCAAAGGAGAGATAATATAGGAAGATAGCTCACGCACTCTACCATTATTAATACAAAGCGGTGTGATCTCAGTCCTCAGTGTCTTCAAAGCATCCATGACCTTCTCTGCATCCAAAAGTTCAAAAAACTTCTGCTCCAATATCAGCAAAGAAGCTGATTTAACAATGTTTTCATCCAGTAGACCAATTTTAGGCAATGTGGCTACACTTTCATCCCAATTTCCATCAAGAATTTGCTGCATAAACAGATTAACCACAGATGAGTGCAAGGGTATCCCTGACTCCTCCTCCAGACGAGCACCACTCTTATTGTAACCAAGAGAATATAGAGCCTTGGCTATTATTCGGACAAATTCAACTTTTTTAATAACTCCTTTTGGACCAATGACTTCTTCGTCCCCTTCAGATGGGAGGGGCCGAGCCATCAAGTCTCTCGAAGACCCAGCTATAAGCTCTGTAAAAGCGGAACCGTTAGAAAGACTTCTCAATCCTACAGAGGATAATTTCATGCGCTTTAAGGCTGGTTCATCATCCCCTACACCTCCCATGAAATGTGCACCTCAGCCCATATATTATCACAATGGCAGCAAGACAAAAATAGGGGATACTTAATAGCTTCCAGTGAATCACAGGATTAACTTCCTGCATAACATGGTAGAGTTTCATAGATTAGATGCAAAGTGTCAGATAAAGAACCATAAAGAAACCATTCCCATTATGGTCATCCAAGGTTCTATCCCATAATAGCAAGAGAGAGAGAAATAGCCAAATGGACTATACTATCTCAATCATGTTCTAATTGCATTAATTACATAATCAATTCTATCCGGCTGCAAAAGTACAGATTGGTTTACCAATTATACAACCAATTGTACCAGGTTTAACTAAGTAAAAAGTGAAAAGATTCAACCAAAACAAAGCTCAGATCCTCAAGCACATGTATAATCCAGCTTGTGATAATATTGTCATTCAATTTGGATTAAAAGAACAAAGAATGAGTAGAATCTGAGCTCCATCCACTGTCAAGCCAATATTTCCTCAGAAAAGAGCTAACTTCTTAATGTAACTCCAATATTATTGTTTCGTTTTCAATGTTATCTTAACGGTGAATGTAATTTAGAATATCCCAGTCCGGAAGACTCAATTCATGTTACTCTCTAATAGAGCCGTGCTATAGAAGCTTAGTCTGTCCATAAAGAAAAAGGACTTCTGAAATTAACGTCCTTAAGGTGTCAACAAAAATGAAAGCAAGAAATGAGAAGTAAAAGAGAAACAAGGCAATTTGTTAAACAACATAAGGGGAATTTGGGATTGGAAAGGGAAAACAATCCAAATGATAGTAACTTTTAAGACATTTATCCATATTTAACAACAAAGAAACTAGGGGCGAAAAAGCATAGGTTCCTTCAGATATCATATACATATATATTAAGGTTTTAATGCATTAATTTAAGAATTATGCCATCAATGCTAAGCATATCCACAAAGAAAAAAGAACAATTGAAGTCTTTCCCAATGCCAAATCATATTTACTTATTATTTGCATATGTATCCAAATTCCAATAGGCAAGACATATCATTTTGCTACATCAAACTTAGAAAATGTTTGAATAAAGCAGTATTAGATTACCTTCTGTAATCAAAGAACCCTTATTCGTAACATTCTTATTGGGCACACAAAACAAGGCCGATTGAATATAATACTCGTGCACTAAAGATACAACATAAAGTATATATCCCCCATTTCGATTTTCATTAGCCATATTTCAAACAATGGTTTTTATTTTCGAATTGGTAGCTCTTGATTCCCTACTTTCAAAAAACAATAGAGAAAATAAGTTGCATATAACTCCAATTTTTGTTTATTCTCATTATTTTCTTTAACTTGCAAAGTCTTTAAATTATTGTTTCCTTTTATAAGCAAGAGAAAACCTAATATTAACATATAACACCATGTAGCACATTCAAATTTTGTAACTTGATTTGCCTGCACGTTCATTCTCTTTGTAGCAATCGTAAGGTTCTGAAAATGTCCCAACATGTCCAATCAATTCGAAGTTGGGAATTCAGTATTTTGCAAGTTAAAGGAAGAATCAAAGAAACCAATTCCCCCCACAAAATAATAACTTCCATATAGAAAATCTGATTTTATTTTCATATTACTGCACAATATTAATCAATCAACCGACGTGACTAATTCAATTCTAAAAACACGGTTGAACTTCCACAAGAAAGACAAAACAAGTCATTCACAGAGCAGTGTCCGAATGTCCAAACACCATTCTCGACACTGGGAGGGTTAGTATTGATCCTTAAGATGGTATAAGTTAGTGAACTTTTAGGAAGTGAACCAAAGAGTTCAGAGTGACATGCCCAAATGCACATGCCATTCATTAGTTTGCAAGTACCAAGTTAAGATAGACAAAAAACAGCTTTCAATCAATTAAACAACCGAAACATCCAAATCTTGATATAGAAGAATTACCAACCCATACACACAATGCTCGTTAGTCCAAGGTGTTTAAAAGCATATTAACTCAACCATATGATCAAAATAGGACACATAAAATAAGATTGACTTCTCAACAGCAGAAATTTGCCCAAAAAGTGAAAATAAATCATTTTAGTTCACCACACAAACAGAGTTCTTGACAAGAATTACTCAAAAACCTCATCAGAGACAATCATAATAGACATATACTACAACAACAAGTCAAAACCAATAACAAGAAACTGGTCCAGTTCCAAGTTGCGGAAATTAGCACAAAATTCAAGTTCGCGAGCAAACGCAATCTTACGCAGGACAATAACAACAAGAAAAGAACACAATCAGTCCAAATTGAGTGACAATTAAGCAACCAAAACAGGAAAATCTGAGATACCCAGAAAGTGATTTTGGGTTGGGAAGCCGATTCAGATCAGATGACAAATAAAACCCAACACAGGAACCCATTGAGAACAAACAACCCAGTAATCGGAATCAGGTAAAGGTTAACAGATTAAGCCAATTGAAAGAGCTTTTTGTCATTCGTCCCCACAATTAACAGTGGTATGGGCAAGCAAGTATTGGATTAATTAATTTAAGCAAAATAAATAGAGAAAATATTGTACTTAAAAGATAAATTTACCAATTAGGTTTGTTATGGTCAATAGGGGAAGTTGTAGTTGCACTGGAAATGAAGCAAAAGGGTTTGGTACCTTCGTGGAGTGTAGAAACAATACTCAGGTCTCTTGGCGTGGAGGAAAAACCACCTCAATCAGGGGCTATGTAGAGGGAGAGAGGTGGGTTTCAGAGTTTTTGTATGAGGCTGCCAACCTTGGGCTTGGATAATCTCAACCTCCCACCAACTTGCCAATTGGGCTTTTTAGCCTATATGGGCAAGCCCATATTAGTTTGAAATGGGCTGAAGTTTCGTTAACCTCTGAAATTATATGATCGACAAGAGAAATGCTAACAATTTCCTCTTTAATACGCTTGTATTCATTCTTACTAGTATATTAACATGTACCAATCAAACTTTAATAAATGATAGTTAGCCGACAAATAAGTTTGTGATAGACTAGACTTTCTTATAGTCAATTATTAACTAATTCTTTATTCATTATAATTTGGCCCATTAATTCAGATACCTATAAATATTCATCTTAATAAAACGAAATAGGTGAGTATTAATGAGATCGAGACTAAACTAATTTGATTATGGTTCATTCTATCACGTAAATCCATTTTTCTAAAAGTTTATCACTAAACCCATAATTGGAAATAGTGACGGTGAAAATACACAATAAAACTTATTGTAAAATAGAAACTTCAATTTTCTCTTATTCAATTATATTATGAGTTTTGGGAAGATCGTATGACGATCATGTAAAAAAAACTTACTCGTTAAATAATTCATGTTTTAAAAATAGTTTATAAAACTTATTTATATATTTATATAATTTATTGAAGCTATTGTCATACTAAAATATAAATTCTTCATAGAAATTTAACTTTACATATGTTGCACTTGTTTGATTGCCACACCACTTGTAACTTTATGTTTGTATGAAAAATATAATTTTAATCTCTTATAACAAAGAGATGTACATAAAAACATGAAGTCAAACAGTTACATGATGAGTTCGTATCAGTAGTGTAGTGAGACGATTCAAAAGTAACCTGACGAAAGTACCTAAAAAGAGTGTGGCAAAACTAAGAATAGTGGAAAAAACCTCAACCAAAAAACTAATTAAAATATTGAATAAATGTTATTAGTGTGACACACACACTCATTCATTCAGGGTTCAAACTAATTTTAACAATTTTTTAACGAGAAATATGGTAAACATATAGATGTTAATTAGAAATATCAAAAATTTATTTTATATATTTCTTATGTTGTCAATTCTAAATCCTAATAATATTATTTTGGTTCTGTAAAATTACACCTAAGAATCAGATGGGAATTAAGTATTCTTATTCTTGTTATTTGATTGTAAAAAAAATCAATGATTTAGAATCTCATTATCCCATAAGAGGAAATTAGCTATTCCCCCACATCCTACGTTAATCATATTTGATTCTTGAGTAGAATTAAAATAAAAACAGACTTTTTAGTTTTTCATATTTGAAGAAAATTAAAGTTATGATATATTTTTTTTTAAGTAAATGAATTAAAAAATATTATAATATTTAATTAAATTAAAAAAGTTATAATATTTTTTAAATGGGTTAATAAAATAAAAATTTTATAATATTTTAAAAAAATGTTAATAAATTAAAAAAAAATTAATATTTAAAAATTTTAAAAAATATTATAATATTTTTTTTAAAGATAAACAAAAAAGTACAAGAAAGATGGAAAATCATATTTTATGATATTAATTATATTTTTATTATTATTTATTTAATATATTTGTTTAGAGTAATTTAACAATTTAATATTGATTTTAATTTCGGACGTTTATAATCCAAACAACTTTTAAGATAATCAGATCATTATCATTTATGTTTTTTTCTGATTCTGATTATGATTTTGATTTTAAAGTTTAAATCAAAAGGACTCTTATTTAATAAAAATAATATTTTAAAAAATTAAACAATTTCATATTTAAATTATTTCAAATATAATATTTATATAAATTCAATCGATGGGTTTTCTACCTTTATATTACTAATAAAAACTAGGGCAATATCAAACACTATCCTTGTATTTTAGCTTAATTTTAGGCGGATAGCACATTTGATACTTTAATCAACTAAACCCCTGAGGTTTATCTAAAATCATCAACAAGTATTTTCTATTAACTTTCATTAACTGACACAGTAATTTAAGAACAAAAAAAGACTATTATACATTTTTTTTGTTACTTTTCATAAGGAACAACATCAACCACCCTTGTGCTTTGGCATAATTTCAGACAGAAAATATGTTTGACACTTTAATCAACTACCCTTGAGGTTTATCGAAAATCATCAACAAGTCATTTTTGTTAACTGGCAGAGTAACAAAAGAAAATTAAAAACTACTATACCCTTGATTAAGTATAGTTCAAATACAACACATTAAACACTTTGTAAAAAAATACCCTTAAAACATAATAAACATAAAAGAGCTTTGAAATACACATATGAACTTCAAAATTTTGATTTTTCCCTTTATTAAAATTTGAAATTTGAAAGAAAAAACTAAAGTCATACGTAACATTTGTATTATAAAAATAAAAATCAAATTTGAAATTTCATATACAATAGGCTTATTAAAATTTTTATTTTTATAAATTTTTTATAGTCATAAAATTTCAAATTTGATTTTTTTTATAATACAAATATTGTCTATAGCTTTAATTTTTTCTTTCAAATTTAAAATTTTAATCAAGAGTAAAATTAAAATTTTTAAGTTTATATATGTACTTTAAGACCCTTTTATGTTTATTATGTTTCAAAAGTATTTTCATATTTTTATAAAGTATTTAAAATATTGTATTTGAGCTAGACTTAATCAGGGATATAATAATCTTTTTTCTACTTACGTTACTTTATCAGTTAATGAAAAAGGTTTATTGATAATTTTGGGTAAATCTCAGGGATCTAGTTGATTAAAGTGTAAAATATACTTTCCGTCTGAAATAAGACCAAAATATGATGGTAGTATTTGATATTATCCCCCTTACATAATTAACCTTTTATTTATCCTTAAAAATTATTATAGTCTATTTATTAAAATATCCTCTCTATTATTCTGTTACTTAACTAAAAATATTAATTAATAATTTTTAATAAAATTTAAAAATCTAATATTAAAATATCAAATATATTTTTTTACCTCAAATTAGGTTAAAACAACTATTTGATATTGTCAGAATAAAAAATACTTTATATGGAGGAGGACCGAAAGGGGGAGAGCCCTCTAGAAATGTACACGTGTCAAAAGCATCATAAACAAGCATATTCTGTTCGGTAAAGAGGGAAAAATTAAACTGAGAAAGAAAATATAAAAAGGAAAAATAAAAAAGAAGAAAAAAAGGCGCCTCCATACGGTACGGAAGAAGAGATTTGCCTGGACATAACTATTTACTTGGCTTTGTTTGGCGAAAAAAAAAAAAAGAAAAAATAAAATTCAAAAAACGAAGAAGAGGAAGAAGAAGCAAAGAGAGCAGGCGGCGCAGTGCAGGTGGAGGCATAGAATATGGGGAAGAAGAGACAGAAGAAAGGAGAGCAACAGCAGCGGCAAAACCCTAGTATCGCTGAAGCTACAAGGATCCGAATATCTCAAATACTTCAAGATTTCCGTGCCGCCAAAGATGAAGGTCAAGCCTCATATCTAACTGCTTCTTATTTGTCCTTTGGTTTTTAATGTACTTTTTACTTTTAAATTTTAAATTTTTATCTATTATCTTTATTGGATACTTTTTTTTTTCTTATTTCTTGAGAGGGAGTTCATGAAGTTGTTGATATTGATTGGAAAGTTTCTATCTGAAGAATGGAAGCTGATCTTTGCCTCTTGTGCATATGAGAACTGTCATTGAATACCTCTGTTTTGTTTTGAAAAATATTCGAAGTTGTGATTTTTTTTTTAATTGATTTGTGAGTATTTGGATGTAGTGTATACATTTGAAGCCAATCTGTCAAACCATGAACGAGCTGTGGTGCATGAGGTTTGCAGGAAAATGGGAATGATATCCAAAAGTTCTGGGTGAGTCCTGATTGCCAAAGCTGGGAATGTAGTTTTAAGAACTATAAATGTGTCTTTTTTTTTAAAAAAAAAAAAATTGATTTAATGTTAGCTTATGAGACTGGAATTTGTTTAGGCGTGGGAAGCAACGACGTGTTTCTATTTACAAAACTAAAAACAAGGTGGATACAGTGAAGGGGAAGGAAAATCTAACTTCGTTGACGTTTTCAGAAGAGGCGAAGATGGCTTTGAAGCACTTGTTTATGCACTACCCACCTGATGATGGAGAGACTGCTGAGGAATTAGTTGCGAAAGAGGGTGGAAAGAAGGATAAAATACGAGGAAAAAGAGATGATATGTTCTGTAAACCTTCAATGAACAAAGAAGAAATTGCAAAGAAGGTGGAATCACTTGCATCTAAGATAGAGAAGGATGCAAACTTGAGACAGGTTCTTGTGACTTACCAGACCAAATTAGAAATTTATGGATTTTCGTGGTTGGATGCTGTACCTTAATAATTGTTCTGCTTCCAAAATTTTATTGATTGTAAGTTAGAGTTTTGCATTCAACGATGAACCTACCATGCAGTTCTTGGTGAATTTTTCTGACAGTGAAGAATTTCTGCAACATTATTCTTGCAGATCATTAAACAGAGGTCAAATCTTCCAATTGCATCCTTCAAGGATGTTATTACTTCGACAATAGAATCTAACCAGGTTATTTCAATGTCTTATCTATATTTGTTTCAGAATGTATCACTTGGTACCATGGCCGTGGATTGCACCACATTTAACTTTGTTTTCTGGTTTGATGATGTTTACTTTAATAGATTCGTCTATCAATTGTTTGGATATTTAGATGTCTGGAGTATCTTGTGAGATTTTCTGTTCTTTTCATGTTTCATTGTAGGTTGTCCTCATTTCTGGTGAGACTGGATGTGGAAAGACGACACAGGTTATCAATTCTTTGCTTTATCTTTCTCATATTCTAGTTATGAGGACTTCCTTGAAACAACCTATTTTGTAATCAATCCCATTAATTCTGCCATTTATCTGATTTTTCCGCAGGAAGAACTATATATATAATCATGTGAATGAGGAACAACTTAAAATGGGTTTATCCTGTTAGCTGAATCATAATTTATTTTTAGTTAGTTTGAATTGTTGATATGGCAGTGCTGAAGAGCAAAGTCACGTGATTAAAAAGCTTATAGTTATTTATTTATTTAATTAAATCTATAACTTGACATAAAATATAATATGTTTGGATTCAATTTTTTTTTTTTTTTTGTTGGTTAGTAAATATAGATATGTATTAGTAGAGCAAAAGTAGTATACCAGGAATTGTTTTTCTTTTTTCGGTTATCATGCGACATTAATATACATATGTTCCAGGTTCCACAATTTCTTTTGGACTATATGTGGGGTAAAGGTGATGCATGTAAAATAGTGTGTACTCAACCTCGACGTATCTCTGCAACATCAGGTGTGTATATCTTATGGGGCCCACAAACATTTTAGGTTAATTTTATTGACCTATTCTTCTTGTTTATCACCTCATTCTAAGCTGTAATAAATTGATTTTTGTATAGTTGCTGAGAGAATATCTTCTGAAAGAGGAGAAAATGTTGGAGATAATATTGGATACAAGGTAATGTTTTATAAATTTTCTTGGTGTGCTGGTAGAAATTTTTGTATGTGCTAAATATTTAGGCAAAAACTTGTTTGAATTCTGACATCTACTGAATTTTTGCGCGAAAGAAATCTGGAAAATTTTATATTTCAGAAAAGTACAAACTTGTGGACTACAATCCTTTGTACTCATGATATTACATTCTTTTATTATAATACCAGATTCGGTTGGAAAGTAAAGGAGGAAGGCACTCTTCAATTGTGTTCTGCACCAATGGGGTTCTTTTGAGATTGCTGGTCTCCAAAGGTGGTAAGAGGTTGAGGGAATCTTCTAACCCGGCAAAAGATGATGTTTCTTCGTTAACTCACATTATTGTGGTACTGTACTTTTTTTTTTTTTTTTTTTTTTTTGTAGATTTAGTAAATTCTGTTCTGGATATCATTATGACCTTGCTTGCTTAGTATTAATTGCATCACTGTCAGTTAACTTGTATCAGTTTGTACTTCATTTTTTATAAGGTTTATATTTTAACTAGGCAGGCATTCCATACCATCCCCTTTTTCTAGTTGGCTGACATAGCATCCAAAACCCTTGCAAATATGGGAGAAACATTGAAGACTAATGGTATTTTGTAGGCTCACTAATCTGCCCTCTAGTTGGTGATGAAATTCTTAGAAACTTAAGAATAGGAAGATGAAATTTTATTGGAATAACTCCTGATCAAACCAAAATACTGCAGATATCATCTTCCATAGTTTTTCATAAGAGAAGTGTTTTTATCGTCATTTTCTTCTCATTTCACAATCAGAACTTATGCTTTGATGGGGTGAATCAACATTATAATGAATAACAGCTGTCCGACATTCATTGTGATTACCGTCTTACATTCTTGGACACTTTGTATATGACATTATCCAATTGCTAATATCAAACTGCACTACCTTACATGGATTTTTGAGGATATCTATTTCCTATTGAAAGTACCTTGATCCTAAGCAAATACATTGTTAAGAGAGATGACGTAAAGTAGAGAATAGTTTAAGTGACAAGTATCTTACTGTGTGCTAAGTCTATGTGTATCATTGGAAATCCGGAGTATCATGGGCTCTTAATCCTTGCTGCTGGCATTCTGTGTGGGTAAAAAGTGAGATTTCATTAATAGGATGGTATTTGTGGTTACATTACAACCTTATTTTTTATTTGTTGGTTATATGGCTTCCAAAATAGCTAAGTTGGAGGAATAATTCATTTACTATATGTTTGGTTGGGAGGATTTGGAATAGTGATTCAGACTATAACTTTGAGTCAAACCATGTGTATGAAAATTCAAACAATAGATGAAGGCTTAGGCAGAGAGGCTAGAAGGACAAAAACTATGATTCTGCTAGACATTCATGTCTTTGGGAGTGTGCATTTAAGCGAGACCCTCCCTATAGGTATTTGATAATCATAAATTATTAAGCCTTCAACTCATTGGAATATTCCAGTAACATGCAAAATTTTAGATCTTTTGAATTTCACTAAAGCATTTTAACTTACAAATAAAGTTAGACTCCCTCCTCCAGATTCATGAATATATGTTTTAATTTTGCAGCATTCTTGTGATTGTACTTGGCTGTTCGTTTCATGCAGACCTTAAGCTCATTTAGTGAAATTTGTAGCATAGAAATGTGATTCCAAAGTTATTTTTATTGTATAGGCTTTTTTTATCCATTCATTTTTGAGATCCCTTGAAGACGATATCTTGATATTCTTTAATATGTATTTTTGATGTCATATGTGCTTCTCTCATGTGTTTTCTGGTTGTCTTGGCTTGCACTTGCAACTACCTTGTAGGATGAAATCCATGAAAGAGATCACTACTCTGATTTCATGTTGGCAATTATCAGGTATTTATACTTAAGTTTTTTGCTTTCCTTGATCAGACATAGGTTGCTTCTGATATTTTCTGTTTTTGTCTAATATGGAGCATGCTAAAAGTGAGCAGGTCCATGGTCCAAATTTTTCTCTTTCCAAATTTAAGAACTGTAGTAGCTGTATAGTTTTATGTTTGATCAGTTGATTTAAAAAAAAGGATAAGAAGAAGAAGAAGCTGCTGTTAGCATGTGCACTAGTTTTGTTTGCATATTTGACATTTTTTAATTATTTTTTCTCATGATTGTATGTTACTTGCAGAGACATGCTTCCTTCATATCCTCATCTTCGGTTGGTTAGTTTCGATTTTTATTTTCTATTTAGATTGCTGTATACTGGATATAAGTATTTGAACGATATTTCCTTTTTTTTTTTTTTTAAATCATAGTTTCCAATTAATGACCTCTTTAACCATTTGAATCCAACAGATATTAATGAGTGCTACTCTTGATGCTGATAGATTTTCTCAATATTTTGGTGGCTGTCCAATCATCCGTGTCCCTGGGTTTACTTATCCTGTAAGACGCTAACATAATCACTTTTATGCATCTGAGGTTGATGTACTCTGTACGTTTGCATCTAAAGTTCATATACATTGTAATGCTCTTGCCCTTTCTAATGCAGGTCAAAAGTTTCTATTTGGAGGATG
The DNA here is from genome assembly GCA_026212285.1 of Bursera cuneata. Taxonomy (NCBI): domain Eukaryota; kingdom Viridiplantae; phylum Streptophyta; class Magnoliopsida; order Sapindales; family Burseraceae; genus Bursera; species Bursera cuneata. The sequence goes on from JANLJB010000008.1 coordinate 57,154, forward strand.
TACTTTCCATCCTGAGATCTGCAGAAAGTAATCACCTTGATTCTGCTGTCGTAGGTGTCCAAAAAGAGGACGCTGAGTTATCAGAGGAAGATAAGAGTAGTTTAGATGAAGTTATAAATTTGGCTTGGTCAAATGATGAGTTTGATATGCTCCTAGATTTGGTTTCTTCTGAAGGAACCCCAAAGATTTATAATTACCAGCATTCTTTGACGGGACTGACACCATTAATGGTGTTTGCTGGAAAGGGTAGAGTGGGTGATGTTTGCATGCTCCTGTCTCTTGGTGCAGACTGCCATTTAGAAGCCAAAGATGGAGCAACAGCCTTAAAGTTGGCTGAACAAGAAAACCAGCTAGAAGTTGCTCAAATAATTAAAAAACACATGGAAGTTGCCCTTTCTGACTCCATGAAACATCAGATACTTGATAAATATCTAGCAACAGTCAACCCTGAACTTATAGATCTTGTTCTTATAGAGCAGTTACTAAGAAAAATCTGCAGTGATTCACAAGATGGAGCTATTCTTGTTTTTCTTCCTGGGTGGGAAGATATAAATAGAACCAGGGAGAGATTGCTTATGAACCCTTTTTTCAAAGATACTTCCAAGTTTGTTATAATATCTCTTCATTCTATGGTTCCATCTGTGGAGCAAAAGAAGGTCTTTAAACGCCCTCCCCTTGGTTGTCGGAAAATCATTCTTTCAACCAATATTGCTGAAACTGCCATTACCATTGATGATGTTGTCTATGTTATCGATAGTGGTCGAATGAAAGAGAAAAGCTATGATCCTTACAATAATGTATCAACTCTTCAGTCTTCTTGGGTGTCAAAAGCAAGTGCAAAGCAGAGAGAGGGACGTGCAGGCCGTTGTCAGCCTGGAATTTGTTATCATATGTATTCTAAACTTCGAGCAGCTTCTTTCCCGGATTTTCAGGTTCCTGAAATTAAGAGAATGCCAATTGATGAACTCTGTTTGCAGGTACTTTTATTTCATTTTTATTTTTTTGTAATTGTAAACATTCTTTCTCTCTCTAACGTGTTTCTTTTATATGTCAAATTCGTCAATGGAACTAGAACTGTATTTTCTCTCTTTGAAAATAGTAAAATGTTTGTGGTGTAATATTCTGTTGATTTATTCCCATTGACCAGGTGAAGTTGCTTGATCCAAATTGTAAAGTTGAAGATTTCTTGCGGAAGACATTGGACCCTCCCGTTTCTGAGACCATACGTAATGCAATTGTTGTTCTTCAGGATATTGGGGCATTTTCAATTGATGAACAAATTACCGAGCTTGGGGAGAAGCTAGGCTGTCTTTCTGTTCATCCAATAATGAGCAAGATGCTTTTCTTCGCCATAATGATGAACTGTCTAGACCCAGCCTTGACACTGGCATGTGCTTCTGACTATAGGGATCCGTTTACCCTTCCCTTGTTACCAAATGAAAAGAAGAGAGCTACTGCTGCTAAATTTGAGCTTGCTTCTTTGTATGGTGGGCAGAGTGATCAGCTAGCAGTTATAGCAGCTTTTGAGTGCTGGAGGAATGCAAAACAAAGGGGTCAAGAAGCGCGGTTTTGTTCTCAGTACTTTGTCTCTTCAAGCACCATGAATATGCTGCATGGTATGCGTAAACAACTTCAGACCGAATTGACTAGGAATGGGTTTATTCCTGAAGATGTCTCAAGTTGTTGTCAGAATGCACACGTCCCAGGTATAATCCATGCCGTCCTTGTGGCTGGTTTGTATCCAATGGTGGCAAGGTTGCGTCCACCTCATAAAAATGGGAAACGATTTGTAGAGACAGCAAGTGGTGCTAAAGTTAGGTTGCACCCTCATTCCATTAATTTCAAATTATCATTTAGGAAAACAGAGGATTGCCCATTACTTATGTATGATGAGATAACTCGTGGGGATGGGGGTATGCACATAAGGAACTGTAGTGTTGTTGGGCCACTCCCGTTGTTACTGCTTGCAACAGAGATTGCAGTGGCTCCTGCACATGATAATGTTGTAGATGATGATGAAGATGAAGATGACAGTGATGATGAGGCTGATGAAGATGACAGTGACGAGGATGGTATGGAGGTAGATAACAAGACTGGTGGAAAACGTGGAGAGAATATTATGTCATCTCCTGATAATTCAGTTATAGCTGTTGTAGATCGGTGGCTCTGCTTTCAATCAACAGCCCTTGATGTAGCTCAAATCTACTGCTTGAGAGAACGTATATCAGCGGCAATCTTATTCAAGGTACTTAGTTTATTCAGTAAAATCTTTGCTATGGATACTTGATACACGACCTTTCTCTTCTGCATTGTGAGAACCTTTTTTCAAATGCGACGACTAAATCTTTGGCTAACATTTTACAGGTAACACATCCCCGGAAACATCTTCCTCTAGTTCTTGAGGCCTCTTTGCGTGCGGTATCCTGCATTCTGACAATAGATGGGCTCTCTGGAATCCGATTTCCAGCAGAAGCTGTCGATTCACTCACTTCAATGATACAAGAAACTGAGATTGACAAGTCCATGCCACGGAGAAATAGAGTTACAGGTCATAGCCCAAGTAACTTCCTTAGGTCACTTATGAGCCATAACACCCACCATATTTCACCTTTACATGATCATAGTGGAGGTAGGGTAACAGTACCAAAGGGAAGAACAAAAGAAAATCAATCAGCAAGCCATGATGCTCGGCTGCCATTACAAGGTACCACGATGGTAGGGTCTGGTTCAGGCATGAATATAACACATGGTCATAGAGGAGACACTTTTAAGAGGCATCGCGGGAATGGGTCTAAACACCAATAGTTAATTAGACAGATCGAATTATATGTTGTAGACAGGAAGATCAATAGGTACACCCTTGTGCTAGAGAGTCAATATGGTCTCTACGGAGCAAGGTTTTTTAATTTTTCTTTTTAATCATAAGTTATTCCCTTTAGTTTTACAACCATCAAAATATATGTTTTTTTTGTTTCTATAATTTTATGCTGAAATATATAATAGTTCTAGTGTTCGACTATTGCTAGCTTTACTTCCAAGTTCTAATTGCTTTACACTAGTCTGATATGAGACTCAGTTCTGGGTCGCCTGCTATCAATTTTCTGATAGTGAATTTTAAGATTCTACCTGAAGACATGGGAAGTTGAGATATCAGCTTCATTTATTCATATATTGACAAATTTCTCTGCATCAAACCGAGTAACCATCGTAGACAAATACCCAAAAACCACAAGTGAAAATCTTACCAGTTTTCTTATTGTGAATAGAAATCCTACTATATTTTGTGTTCTTTCAAGCTTGTAGTTGTTAAATTTTCTTGGGTTAATTCATAAAATAATTCTACATCCCAAATCTATTTTATACAATTAACGTTTTACAACCTATATTGACAAATATTATTCCATAATATTATCATATTATATAATTAACTTCTTCTTCTTCTTTTTTTTTTACACTGGTGTAAATTTATGAACTTGGGTTATAAGGAGTACTACAACTTATTTTTAAAACCAAGTAGAGTTTTTCAATGCCTTGTGGACGTACGCAATCCAAAATCTGTACATCAATGATTTATATACGTACATGTAAGATGAGTAAAGATTGGACAAAACTAGGATTTATATTAATAAGCGGAGGTTCGAATGAGGTGAGAGATTATTTATCCTTAATAATAAATATTATTACAAATTTATTATTATTATTATTTATAAATAATGAGTGTTTAAAGCATTTTTATGAATAGAGATAGTCGTATTCAAATTTAAATTATAAAATAATTACAATTATTTTATAATTTTCTGAATGTTCTTTTAATAATGGAAAATAAAATTTGATGAACCAAAACATGATAAACACAACATCTATCTTGACTCAGTGGAGACGAGAATAAAATCTTTGAAGTCGTTGTCTAATCTTAATAGCATGATCTCATCTTTATTATGTTCCTCTCATTTCTCACATCGCGTCCGAGTTGAATGAACAGAACAAATCAGTTAATGGCAAAAGAAGAAAAGCAAAAAACTGATCAAACGCCACTCATCATCATCGCCATGAAAGGCCATCCTGGCACAGGCAAGACCACTCTCGCTCGTTCTTTAGCTTCCACTCTCAAAGTCCCTCTCATCGACAAAGACGACGTCCGTGACTGCACTCTCTCTCTCCAAACCTCTTCCTCGACAGCCACCGCAGCCCTCCTCAACCAACTCTCCTACGACGTCATCTGGCAAATTGCGTCAACCCAGGTCAAGCTCGGCCTCAGCGTAGTCCTCGACTCTCCGCTCTCTCGCAGAACCCACCTGGAACGCCTGCTCCAGTTGGCAGCTTCCGCCAGAGCCCGCCTAGTGGTTGTGGAGTGTAGGCCGTCGGATGAGGCGGAATGGCGACAGAGGCTGGAGCGACGTGGGCGGCGTGAGGAACCCAGCTGGCATAAGCCGTCGACGTGGGAAGAGCTTGAGAGGTTGAGGGAAGGATATGGAGGGTCCTGTGATTATGATGTTGGTGACGTGGCGAAGGTGGTGGTGGACACGACGGCGCCTGTTGGCGTTGCAGAGCTTGTTTCCAATGTGATCGAGTTTATTGATTCTACTGGTGGTGTTGGGTCAATCAAGTTCTGACCTCTTATGTAATAGTAACATCTTTGTAATAACTCGTATTTTTCATTGAGTAATTTATTAACAAAATCATGAATATAAATTAATTAAAAATTTTGTTTACATTCATCGATATACATCTAAATTAGAAGTTAAACTCCAATTTTTTATTAATTTAAAATCTAAATTTTCAAACAGTTTTATGATAGATACATTAACGTAAATTTGATTAAAAAAAAAAGGTTCTAAAAGAATATTCCACACCAAAATTAAGGGGGAATTTCGGAGAAATATCTCCACCAAACTATTAGAGACCTTCATTGAATTAGACATCTAAACCTTTTTACAATTAAGAAATAATTAACATATTGTTATAAATAATAATTAATAATTGTAATGGGACCAGTTAATTAATTACAGTGGATCCCACCCCTTAATTATTATGAATATTGCGTAATCGATGACGCAAGCATTAAGGGCATTTATGTAATTTTCATATGTGAATAGTGAAGGAGGCTGCCTATAAATAGCAGCCTCCCTCAGTGTAATCTTCGCACCAAATAAGAGAAAACATCTTCTCTCTCTACTTTCTCTCTCTTAGTTAAATTTCAATTTAGTCCCTCAGCTTTAGTCTTTTGCAAATACACCCCTGAGTGTATATTTCTTAATAGTCCAATAGTTTTAGTATTCTGTANCTTTTGCAAATACACCCCTGAGTGAATATTCCTATAATAGTCCAATAGTTTTAGTATTCTGTAATTACACCCTCAAGGTATAAAATATCAATCACACCCCTACTCGTAAAATATTAGCTACACCCCTAATCGTCTAAATATCATTATAACCCTATATTATAATATTTGTGCATATATACCCCCACTGTGCTAAAATTAACAGGCCGTTCACAACAGAAACTTAATTGATAAGAATGAAAAATTGAATGGGTCCACAAATTGGTGGCCATATCAGAGAGTTGGTGTGACAGATCAACAACCAAGTTTGGAGATTATTACTTTTTATTAATCAATAGAGTTTTTTTTTTTTTTTTTTAATAAGGTAAAAGAAAGAGGGTGATGGTGATAAATGAATTGGGAATTTACAGAGAAAGGNAGAAGCAGCTAGGTTAGAAGAGAAGGAGAGAGAAGAGACGCCAAGAAGGCAACTAGTCTTCATGCAATCTCTTACCTTCTATAATCCATATGTCCTTGATCAAGCCTCCCTTTTTTTTTTCTCTCTATCTTTTTTATCAAGTTGATATGGAGAAAGAGAGGAGATAAAAAATATATATTAATATTAATTACTGCGATTTTTCTCCGTATCTTTACCAGAGAAGAAAGGAGAGAGCAATAGACGAGTTAATAGTCAAAAGCAGTATGGCCCATTATAGCACTGTAACGGCTCCTTTTCCTACGTTTTGTGGCTGTGGCTGCGACGTATCTTCATGACTGACATGCATCTATATAAAATAATAATGAATTATCTCATCACTTATTCATTTTTCTTTATTTTTTCCTCCAAAAATATGTAGAATCGAATAAATTTGAGTTTTTTTTTTTAACTACCCTGAAGTTGAGTAATAATGATAATATGAAGAGCAACTTTGTTGTCATAATAACAGTAGAGACCATTGCCCTAGAATTGAACTGATTGTTTCAATGAGACTAATCTTAAACTGAATTTTATATTAAACTCACTCTTTCAATAATACTAAACATGGTATATTTTCTTAACATTTTGATAAAAATATTGGCACACGTACGGTAAACATGCATGTAGTAGGGTTTGCATGCATGAAGTGGGGTTGGCCATGTGCAAGGCCACACGTATAGTATGCTGCAGGAAGTGAGGTTTGCCATGTGCAAGTATAGATGAAGTGGTCTAGCCATGTACAACTTGCATGCATGAAGTGGCTGTCGTGGATCCTAACAAATTATTAGTTTATTTGCTTTATTTTCGTGTCATGTTCCTTTACGTTTAGTGGCACATATGAGAGGTATTGCCATGATCTAATCATGTAGAGATATTCTCTCCT
>JANLJB010000009.1:5309-32560 GCA_026212285.1 Bursera cuneata
AATTTCACGACAAGAATATTAAGATGCTGCAACTAGTAAAAATTTAAAGATAAATTGGAACTGACATTTAAAGAGAAAAAGATAATTTGAACCTCCTGATTATTAATTGGATGTTGAAGCAACTAAATGCCTGTAATAAGATCATTGATGTTCAATTCTTTGTTTCTAATGCATACCACATTTACTTTACCGGAAAATTCTTCCCTTCTCTTTTATCATGTGAGAATTACACAAAATTCTTAAACTCTTTCAATGAAATGAAGCTTTTTGGACTAATCATTACTTGGGACGATCATGTTAATTAGTTGTTTGAGTATTTGAGAGTATTAGTTATTCTTTCAATGATATGAAGACATTTTTTTTAACACAAATTATGATTATTACATGTATCGAATTAATCGTCCAAAGTACATAACTCTTGACGGTCTTAGCAAGCAAAAGAACTAATATAATTCCCAAGTAACAGTTGAAAGAGTACTCACAGTCGCCAAGTTTGTTAGGAGTAGTGACGGAAGCTTTGACGCAGATTTCAAGAGGATCTGCAGAGGCCGCCACAACGGCGAGGTTTCGAGGTCGTCTGGAAACTACGTAGCTTTTATGGGGGAAGCGGAGAGAGAATCCGAGGTGTTTGACTGTTGAGGAAAGAGCACATGTTGCAGTTGGTTGGATTCTTAGCGTCGACATTTGCTATCTGTGTTGTTCAGTGTTCANGGGTGAGGCTTACGCTTTATCAGAGAACCAGAGATGAGGATTTAACGGTTACTTCCATTCTTCCAGCTAGAAGTTCGAGTGCTTTACACGTGGCCATACTGGAATAGTAAAGTGTTTTTTTTTTTTTTTTTTTTAAATAGACTCAGATTTTCGAGCGATTTTCTTATTCAGACCTGCTTCACCGGACCAAGCATGACGCACTGGACCTATTGCTTCTGGCTTTATGGATCTGCTTCATCATCGTACAAAGATCACAACCTGAATCGTATCTTGCAGCTCAGTTCTGGGTCTTCCTTTCAAGCCCAAATCCACGCATACATGCATGGGTCTGTGGTATAGGTTCAAATGTGGCAGTTGCTNCTGGGTTCGTAGCCCAGTTTCAATTCAAACGGAATTTAAAGGACGATGGGTGTCAGGTGAGGGACTATAATCCCTCGACTTCCCGCATGTAACTCATGCTTGGAAACTCTTAGGGTCTATTTGGCTTAAATTTTAAAATCAGAATTAGAATCATAATTGAATAAAATCAAAATTAAAATAGTTACTCGATTCTCTTATTTGGTTCAGTATCGAATCATAATCTATTTTTTTTTTTAAATTATTTATTGTTTGATTCAGTACAGAATCATAATTTAATTTTTTTTTTTAAATTACTTATAGATTATAGAAGTCTGGAATCGAAATCAATATCAATTTTTAAATTACTCTCTGTGTAAAAATATATAAAATAAATAATATATAATTATTATCATAAAATATAAGTTTTTATATTTCTTACACTTTTTTTATCTTTTTAAATATATTATAATATTTTTTAATTTATTAACTTTTTTAAATGTCATAAAGTTTTTTAATTTATTAACCTTTTTTAAAATATTATAAAAAAATTTTAATTTATTCACCTTTTTCCAAATATCATAAACTTTTTTAATTTATTAACCTTTTTTAAAATATTATAATATTTCTTAATTATTAACCTTTTTTTAAAATATTATAACTTATTTTAATTTATTAACCTTTTTAAAAATATTATAACGTCGTTAATTTATTAACCTTTTTTTAAAATATTATAATTTTTTTAATTTATTTATCTTTTTTAAAATATTATAATTTTTTTAATTAATTTACTTTTTTAAAAGATATCATAATTTTCTTCTTCAAATATGAAAAAGTGAAAAAGATGTTTTTATTTTTATTTCAATCAATAATCAAATTTGATCAATGGGGTAGGAAAAAATGGCTAATTCCCTTTCTTAAGGTAATGGGATTCTCATTACCGTGCTTTATTTTTTTTCCAATCAAATAATAAGAATAAGAATATCCCATTCTGATTCTGATTTTTAGGTATATTTTTATCGAACCAAACGCCTACTTAGTTAGTTTATGTATTCGTCCAATTAAGTAATACAATATTAATTAATATTAATTTTTTCATTCTTTTTCTATATTACACCCTAGCCTTCTCTCTCTCCGTGGTCCATCTTTTCAAAATCAAACAAAAAGGTTTCATTTCATCTTATATCTTCAACTTCGTATTAGGATTTCTTGTATTTGCTTTCTTTTTCTATATAATTCTCTATGGATCTATACTTACATTGTTTTTATCTTTATTCTTTCATGCTCTCTATTTTTATGATGTTTCTCTTATATATAGATTCTGAATACTTCTTTTGATAAAATGCTATGGCTAGCTATCATATGTTGTGAATGACAAAGGGTTTTGAAATTTGTAATTAATTGGATTCGTTGAGATACGATAATCTAATAAAGGTTTTTAATTCCGAATATTGTTGTTCGATTTTTATATATGTAGCTCATAAGATAATGTTATTAATTAACCTTAAAACAATTTCTTTTTTAATTTAAAGTTTTGATTTATAAACTTGACTTAAATTTTTAATTTTTCGATTTATTTTATTCACCAAAATTTATATATATATAATATTAAAGTGAATGTATTTGGGAAATTGTGAGCAATGACCCAGGGGTTATTTAAAAAATAATCAACTCATTTAAAAAATAATCAACTCCTAAGATTTCTTTTACTTGTCTATCTATTCCTAGTTTTATGATCATTATACTCCCTCCATATATAATATATAAACATATATTTCTCTTCTCTAACACAACCAATCAGATAGTTGTAGTCAGTTGTTAGAATCATCAGACCATCGTTGGACAGAGTCAGACTTGTCAGACCATCATCGGACTCGTTGGATAGTCACTAAACAATCGTAGGAAAGTCATCGGATAGTCACATGACTCTCTTGACCATCGTCGAACTCGTCGAATTCTCATTGGACTTGTCAGACAGTCTCCTAACTTATCAGGTAGCTGTCAGATTTATTGAACCGTTGTCGGACAGTCGCTAGACTCATTGACAGTCACCAAACTTGCTAGACTGTTATTAGATAGTTAGAGTATAATTGTTAGACAATTACTGTACAGTTGTCAGAAAGTCATCAGATAGTTGCTGACTCATCGGATATTCACTGAACTCACTTGATCATCTTTGGATTTGTCAGATTACCGTTGAACTTTTCGGACAGTCTTTAAATTTGTCAGACAATTGTTGGACTATCATTAGACTCACTGGACCATCGTCAGACAATCGATAAATGGGAGAGAATAGGAAAGTATTATATAAAAATAATATAATTGTTATTCATCTGGATTTGGGTAGGTAAATTAAAAAAAAAAAAAAGATGATTTATTATTTTTCAAATGATCCCTTGGTTTTTGGTTATTTCTCACAATTTCTCAAAGTATTTCTCGAAAAGGGTTGAGCAAACATTTCAGGTGAAAGGGAAAAGTGCGAGTCTTAGTCAGCGTCAACCTTTTATGAACATAAGAAGTACTTGGGACACCGGTGGCCAAAATCACATGGAAAGGCATGGGGGTTGTTTGTAAATAAGTAGAGATAACAGCCATGAGAAAGAGCCCACACCATCACTGTTTATCTTCGGCTAAAGCTGCTGCATCAAACTAACCCTCACCTCCCCGACCCTTTCCACCTCCTGGGTCCCCAAAAAGTTATTGACATAAGGGATAGCAAAAAAGAGTTTTGCGATGGGGTAAATACATAGACACCCTGTGATATACTAAGTAACAAGTTTATCTCAGTTATTCATAAAATAATATAAAGATCTCCATTTTGATATTTTAAATAATATAAAAACCTTCATTTTTACCCTTCAAGACTCACATGTTTTCCAACTATGAAGGTGTCTATATTATTTTATAATCAATAAGAATGAGTTTGTTACTTAGCGTCTACCACGGTAGTGTCTTTACCTGTTTTTAGATTTGAGTTGGTTTGTGCACTGCCAGGGGATACTAATGCACATGGGGGAGATTGTGTGCATTGTCTCTCGGCTGGCCCATGAGGGCAATGCATGATTTGTGGCTTGTGTGGTTCAATAAGAGAAGGGTAGCTGGCTGACACAAAAACTGGCTTTTCAAGGTAAATGTTGACAATCAATAGCAGTCGAATTATGATCCCTGTTTAGTAAATTTTAATTTCAAAAGTTATCATTTGTTGGTGCCCCGACCGCGGTACATATATTTGACCTTTCTTTACTTGGAAGAATTCAATTTGTTGATATTCCATCCATTTAAAGAATTATTTATGAATTCATTGAACATATATGAATCAAAAGTTAATCAGTTTGATTGATGGATAGATTTGTTTGCTATCTTTTGTAGCAAAATTTGATTATCCGACTCAATTCACATGAAATTGTTGGCCCACTAAAGCAAACGGATGAGATTCACATTCTCAGGTAGGGGAAAGGGTGGAGATGATGATGATGAAAATTGATAAGGTAAAGAGACAGGTCACATGCATGGCAGCCTGGTCATCATCATGACATGGAGGGAGGGGTCCTGATGTACGAATAGACGGTGGTACTGGGACCATTCAGGGGTCTGCTGTCTTTCAACTTCCTTTTATGTAGTGATAAAAACAGTACCAACCAGAAGACAACCATGCAAACAAGCAAAGCAAGGGAAAAGCAAAGGCAGTGTCTAGGAGAGAGCTAGAGCTAGTGCTCCAGCAAGACGGGACACTTTGATTTGACGCCAATTTGTCATTCCATTCACCACTCCCCACCTCCACCACTACCTCCCTCTATTGACAATGCCACCGATGCACTCCCCATCTTTTGCTGTTCATTCTCTTCACTTTCAAAGCCATGTCCACCCTATCAAATCCTACTAGAATGTGTTGTCTATTCATCCACCAAACGTCTTTACACTCCTGGGAAATTTATTTGTGTAAATTAGAAATTAATATAATCATATTATCGAATCAGCATTAATTTTTAAAAGATAATCTTAATATGTATTTATAAGAATATATTAAAATCTGAAATTTTATATATTTAAATTATAAATATTATAAAAATATTTATTAATTTATTAATTTTAATATAATTATTTTAATAATTATTTTACATAATGAGATTATACTTTTTTTAGATCCTGATATGTGTCTTCACACGTACATAAAAAATTACCTATTATTAAATTAAAATATTTTGTCAGAGAATCACGGCCGACACCCCTGTAATTACCAATGGATCCAAGTCTCTTGACTTTTCCAAAATCACGTGGAACCCACCAGCCGTCAGTCTCCGTTCCATAAAACCATGAGAGGCAAGGGCACTAAGTCAGTTAACTTTATGATTAAAATGTGGCATAATATCAAATCCTATCATTGTATTTTAGTTTAATTTAAGATAAAAAATAGGTTTGATATTTAATCAATTAAATCTTTGAAATTTATTTAAAATTATCAATAATTTTTTTTTGTTAACTTCTGTGAACTAACACAGTAATTTAAGAGAAAAAAAATTATTATACCTCTCTTTTGTTATCTTTTCTAAGGGATAATATCAAATATCACCTTCATATTTTGATATTTTAATCAACTAAACTCTTGAGGTTTATCCAAAATCATCAATAAATATTTTTTATTAAATGACAGAGTAACAATAGTAGGAAATTTCAAATTTTTGAGATTTAAAAAAAAATCAAATTTGTAATTTTATACAGAATAGGCTTATTGAAATTTTTATTTTTATAGTCATAAAATTTCAAATTTAATTTTTTTTATAATACAAATGTTGTCTATGTTTTCATATTTTGACATTTTAATCAACTAGACTCCTGAGGTTTATCCAAAATCATCAATAAATATTTTTTATTAAATGACGGAGTAACAAAAGTAGGAAATTTCAAATTGTTGAGATTTAAAAAAAAAAAATCAAATTTGTAATTTTATACAGAATAGGCTTATTGAAATTTTTATTTTTATAAAATTTTTATAGTCATAAAATTTCAAATTTAATTTTTTTTTATAATGCAAATGTTGTCTATGACTTTATTTTTTTTCTTTCAAATTTGTAATTTTAATCAAAGTTAAAATTGAAATTTTTATGTTTATATGTGTACCTCATGACCTTTTTATATTTATTATGTTTCAAGGGTATTTTTGTATTTTTATAGTGTTTAAAATATTGTATTTGAGTTAAACTTAATCAGGGGTATAATAGTTTTTTTTTTCACTTATGTTACTTTATTAGTTAATAAAAAATATTTATTGATGATTTTGGGTAAATCTCAGGGGTCTAGTTGATTAAAGTGTCAAAACATGAGGATAGTGTTTGATATTTTTTTCTTTACGTAATTAACATTTTGTTTGTCCTTAAAAATTACCCTAGTCCATTTACCAAAATACCCTCTTCGTTACTCCGTTACTTAACCGAAAATATTAATTGATGATTTTTTATAAACCTCAAGGGTCTAGTTGATTAAAGTGTCAAACATATTTTCTGTCTGAAATTAGGTCAAAATACAAAGATACTATTTAATATTATCCCATTAAAATATGTTAAACAAAATAGGATTTGTACAGTAAAAGAGAATAATCGGGGATTTCTAATAACCTAAATTATTGGGGATTTTAAAAAAATAACCAACAACTCACTTTTCTATTCTTACCCCCTTAACACTAGAGATGACTAAATTGCCCTACATATATATAAACATTTTCTAACTCCCAACTCTATAACCCACACAACCCAATCAGATTCAACATTGTCGACGAAAAAGACGAAATTGTAAACGAAGAAAATGAATTTTAATTTGGTTGAAATGAGTATTTTCTATTGAATTTGAGTTTTTGATTTGAAATTTATTGTTTTTAGTATTTAAATAAATTAAAATAATATTTTGAATGACCTATTGGGTAGTTCAAATTGCATATAGGATTTTCAGTGACGGTTGGGTTTTTCAACAACAATTTCAATAGTTTTCAACTCAAAAAATTTATCTAAACTACTCTACATACTCCAATAGATTATTCAAACTTCTCCAAAATACTATAAAATATCATTTAAACAATATAAATCAAATCTTAAATAAAAAAAATATCCATTTCAATAAAAATAAGAAAAGTAAACGATTTATCTTTCAATAGATCATTAGCACTCAGAGACCCATTCACGTTGGATTTGCCTTCTCCTTCCTCGGGTTCGTTTTTGTTATTGTCAATGATAGAAGAAATGGGTTATATTTTGAGTAGAGATGGAGTTTGAAGGTCAAGGAATGAGAGAATTTAAAAACAGTAAGTGAGTGGTTATTTTTTAAAATCCCTTAAATTTGGGTTATTTCTTATTATCTTTCAAGTTAATTTACACTAAACAGTGACACATGACAATGGGCAACAAAAAAAAGTTAACAAAACATTTATTAATTAAAACTAAAAAACGTAAACTTGAAATATCATCTCTCCTGTTCACCCTCCACCGCTTCTCTGTCGCACCACCACCCACCGCCGCCCTCCCAGATTATGGGTAGTCGCTTCCTTCGCCCTTAGGAGAGATAAATTGCCTAAAACTCTAAATCCAAGCTAGAATTTGAGAGTTATAAAATTTAATAAATTTCGCATCAAAATCACCACCTGATACCCAAACACATCATTGTAGTCCGCCACGGCAAGTCTCAGGCATATTGTTGGACTTCATCCTGTCAGATTTCCATTTACGTTTAAAGGAATTGAAGCCATTTTTATTTTAGATTAATGTAAGAGGGTTAAAGAAAGTATTGCGAGCTGCCCAAGAAAAATTTTCATGCATAGGTGTTTGATTTGATTTGTATTTGTTTGTGTGCTCGATTTTGGTTTCTATTTGTAGCATGCGATTGTATATGATTGATTGACGGGAAAAGGAAGAAAAATGTGTATAAAAGGATGAGTTTGATGACTTTCTTCAGGTAAATAAAGGGGGTTTGATAATATTCCCTCATTTTATTTCCTAAAAATTAACCTTAAATGTATTTACCTTAATTTAATAATTAATACTGATGATTTATTATTTTCGAATATCGATCAATAATTCATTTCTGATCAATACTTTTATTACAGTCTTAGCAATCTCCTCGATCTTTAATGTTGGGTGCTGCTGATTGAGTTACATTCAATGAGTTAGTGAGTTAATAACTCGGTGACTCATTGATTCCATTTTCGCTTTTCATGACATGAATTTTTTTTTTTTTCAAGTGGTCAATTCTCCCCATTATTTTCTAGTGAGCTCATCAGACGTGGCAATTTGCATATAATTAACATATAAATAAAGTTTAAAGTCACTTAGTTAGGAACAAGTGGGCACTAATTAATGTTGGGTTTGATTAAGATATTGAATTATCTATTACTTAATTACTTGGTGGTATGTACTTTGTTTCTATCGCTTGCTGCCGGCGTGAATACTTAAGGAACAATAATCGAAGTGATTAGGATTAAATTAATTAACATAATCAACAGAGACTTTAACTTAATTATAAAAATATTCACATATCATCGTCAGTATTAGCACCGAGATCGGCATTTCATTTTCAAATAGTTTGTAGGTTTTACGTAATGGGACAGCATGGTATTCAATTTGATTAGGATCTTAATTAAAAAATTAAGGAATCTTATTGACTTCTATTTGAACGAGGAGTACTTGTATCGTATCAAGATGCAATGACAAATGGAAATTAAAATAATAATAATAATTGAAGAATTGCATGTGCACAGAGACAACCATGTGAAGTTAGGATTGAGCTTGAGATGTGATGTACCTTTATGACTTTGACCACCCTGGATTGAAATCTTCTTATCATTCATTTTTAATATCCTTCGAAGTCTTCTAAGTTTCAATCTTCAGATTTTGATAATTGTTGCGTTTAATGTTATAGGTCTAAAATCTATATTCCAATTGATATGACCTCGTATGAATGATAAGGTAAATATCTGAAAGTCAAAATAATAAATATTGATAAATTTAATTTATAACGTCACATCATAATTGAAATACAAAATTAAGATACAGACTTTATATCTATTATATCACTATTATATATATATATATATATATATATATATATACACGTAGATATATAGAGGTTGTTTTCATGATATTTAATAGACATGTTCTTGATGTAAATAAATAATAATAATAAATATAATATTTGTTTTTTATAATGTTTTTGAACGGCAAAATTGTCATTTCTGAATTTTAAATTACTTGAATGGAGAATAACGTGGAGGTATATTTGATGTTATTTAGCAGGAAAACTTGTTAATGAAAATAATTTTTAAATGGAAGGGTGGATCAAATCAAAGCTTCTCTAGTGATTATGTGAGCATTAACCGGCCAATTGGTTTTGGACATGGTCACATTGACTTCCATCCTCATCCACTTCTGTTCGTCTTCATACTCGAATCACCATGTTTCATTTAGGTTAGCGGCAGCTAGAGCAGGGGAGGATGAATCATCGTAAAAGGAAAGCGCATGATTGTTTGGTGTAGCTTTAGCTGGTACCGCTGGTGCATGAATAATTGAAGTGTTGGGTGTAGTAAATTCGAAAATATTAATTTCACCGCCTAACCATCATTCATTGTTTTTGCTGAGTGGTCTCTATTTTTTGTGTAATTAATGTCTGGCTTTATGAAGTTAAAAGGACTTGGATAATAATACCAACAACTCCAATCCTTAAAATACGTTATAACGTTGGATTTCCATATAAATAAGGTAAGTCCTTATAGTTAAAAACAATTCACCTGAATTACACATGATCTCTCTTGTAATTTGAAGAGAATGTAGTCAACAATTAGAATTAAAAGATTGATATTAGAAGAAGTCAATTAAATTAAAAAAAAAGGTCAGAAAATGTCATGGAAAAGAATAACCAACCACCTGGCGACGGACGACCTCGACTAAGCCAAAGCGATCCCTCCGGCATCAGGGAACAATTCGTTTGCACTCTCCAAAAAGTTCCAATATTCCAATCGAAAATTCCAAAACAGATTCAACAAAATATCAATTTTACACCTGAGAAGCACCGCATCACAACTCTTTTATTTTTTATTTTCTTAAAAATAGAAATAAATTAAAACCTAGAATAAAAAAAATCATAAGTGGAGGGGACGGATGGAAGGTTGTTGCTGGGGACCACCGAGATTGGGGAATCTGCGCAACGTGGCGAATCCACATGGTGATTGGGCCGATGTGAAGGAGGAGGTGTCCTTGTGTCGGTATGGGTTTTGCCCCACTTTCACTCTTATTTTTTTATTTTAACTTCGTAAAAGAAACAATTAATATAATTTTTAATAATAAATAAATAATTAATTCCCCTAAGGCCCTGACGTCACTCCCAGATATGGACGCTCCCATAACGTCAATCTACCCTTACCCGATTCGCTTCACAGTGCCACTATTATAAAATTTGCTGCTGTATCAGCTTCGTAATAGTGGAAAGGCACTGTTGTTATATAATTAATTTATTTAATATTATTAAATTTGTTAATGTTGAAAAAAAAAGGAAATCCGTGGCTAAAAAATAAAATTGATGACAGCGTGGCACCGTTATTTTTAACGTCGTTAATCTTAACGGTGTGATCTTTATTTTTTCGCAACTTTTGAGTTCGGGTCCCACTGGCATGTTATGATGGTCCTAAAATCGATGTTGACGTCTGAATCTCCCCCCTTTGATCTCATCTTCACCATTTTGTGGGCCCCGATCAGAGCCATAGTATAGACGCTTGAGTTTTCAGTTGGTGTTTGTGACTGATGAGGCACGTGAACAAAACATGCTCTGCTGGTTGCACCACGTGGCGTTTACAGGACACTAAGCTTTATGATAATGGCGTTGTATTCCTACTTACCTTGCTAGCGCGTTTTAACCTAAAGTTGACCCTTGATCTTCATCATGTGGTCATGTAAGAAGTAAAACACCTGGGTCACTCGACTCATCAGGAGCGTGCGTTACACCTGCTAGTTCTCGGCCGCATCCAAATCATATCGATTCTGTGATCTCATCAACGTCACTTTTATGAAAAGGAAACATCTTATCATACCCATATATTTTTTGGATAGCTTTTAACTTGTGTCCGAAGACTGACGAGACTTCAAAAATTATATAAATTTTTATTATTAAAAATTATTAATTTATTTTAAAAAATTATGATAAGTTAATATTTTATTATATTTAATAAATTTTATAATTCTTAAAAATAAATCCATTTAATAATTAAATAATATAAATATATTTTATTTGAGATTTTAATTTATATCTTTAAGAAACATATTAAGATTATTTATATTTTATTATAATTTTTTTAATTTTATACCATAACAATTATATAATTTTAATATTTTTAAATTTATCACATTTGATTCATTTTTATATGTAATATTATAAACTAAGTTTGTAATATGATTTCACTAATAAGTTACCGGACAGATAGAAGAAATAAGAGAGAATGAAAGCTACAATGACTGAGAGCGTGAGGTGACGTGCCCAGTTGAGTTAGTATACTGTAGATGGCAGCTGGACCCCACAACTCCATTCTCAGTTCCCAAAAACCTTTAATTGATTCAACGTAAGCCACATGATTCTCTAATATGTAAGTGTAAGTAAGCAAGTCTTCGGTGTACACAAGTGGTGGCTGTAGGTTACTGTACACAATCAACTTCAACAGCAACAACAGCAGCAGTAGCATCTTTTCTAGCATTGCGGTGCTGCTACGCCTCTTTTTATGCTTTTAAGTACTTGCCGGACCATATTTTTATACATCTACCAAAAAATCTATATAATTAAAAATTTTAATATATATTAACGTAACTTCATACCAAAAAAAAAAAAAGAAAAGGAATTATTATTTTTTAATAAAGCGAAGAAAAAAAGTCTCATTATTATGGCCTCCGTTCTTCCTTATCTCTTCCATTCCTAGACAGCCGTCCCTGTTCCTTCATTGGACCTTCCACCCATCTTCTTCTTCTTTCTTTTCTTTACCGTTTCATCACCGAGAAAATGCAAAAAATTAAGCCAATCAAACGCTAATAGTTCGATACCAATTGCATGTTTGTTGGTGGAGTAGCTGTGTTGTTTTAGAATCAAGATCAGAGAAGAGAGATTGAAAAATCATGAAGAGGGATCATCAAGAAAGTTGTGGCGGCAGTGGATATGGGGGCTCTAGTGGTAGTAGCAGTATGAAAGGTGAATGTTTATCTAAGGCAAAGATGTGGGAAGATGAGCAAGATGCGGGAGGCATGGATGAGTTGCTGGAGGTTTTAGGTTACAAGGTACGGTCTTCAGACATGGCCGATGTTGCTCAGAAGCTTGAGCAGCTGGAGATGGTGATGGGTACAGCTCAGGAAGATGGGATTTCTCATCTTGCTACTGATACTGTTCATTATAATCCCTCCGATCTTTCTGGGTGGGTTGAGAGTATGTTAACCGAGCTCAACAGCTCCAGTTTTGATACACAAAATCGTCAAATTCAAGATCCTGCTGAATCTTCAACGTTCAACTCTGTAATATACTCCACAACTCATCAAGAACAACAGAAGCAACAGATCAATAACCCGTCACGAGTATACAACGATGATTCCGAGTACGATCTCAGAGCTATTCCCGGCGTTGCAGCTTACCCACAACCTGATTCAGAAAGTGAAAGCAGCCGCAACAAGAGGGTTAGGACCTCGATGGGTTCTAATGCTCCATCAGCGAGTGGAGCCTCTGGTTCTAATATTGCTGATTCAACTCGTACTGTTATGGTGGTTGACTCGCAGGAAACTGGAGTCCAGCTCGTCCACACACTCATGGCTTGTGCCGAAGCGGTTCAGCAAGATAATTTGAAGCTAGCTGACGCGCTGGTGAAGCACATAGGCTTGCTTGCAGCATCGCAAGCAGGTGCTATGAGAAAGGTCGCAACTTATTTTGCCGAAGCTTTAGCTCGAAGAATCTACAGAATTTACCCTCAAGATTGTCTCGACACATCCTACAACGACATCCTTCACATGCACTTTTACGAGAGTTGCCCTTATCTAAAGTTTGCTCATTTCACTGCTAATCAGGCCATTCTTGAAGCCTTTGCCACCGCGCAGAGAGTTCACGTCGTTGATTTCAGCCTTAAGCAAGGTATGCAATGGCCGGCGTTAATGCAAGCACTTGCTTTAAGGCCTGCTGGACCACCAGCCTTCCGTTTGACGGGCATCGGCCCACCTCAGCCGGACAACACGGACGCGTTGCAGCAGGTGGGTTGGAAGCTGGCTCAGTTAGCCGAAACTATTGGTGTTGAATTCGAGTTTCGTGGATATGTTGCCAATAGTTTGGCGGATCTTGAGCCTGAAATGCTCGATATTAGGCCTTCAGCTCTTGAAACTGTGGCTGTTAACTCGGTGTTCGAGCTTCATACTCTCTTGGCTCGCCCCGGTGGGATCGAGAGGGTTGTTTCCAACATCAAAGCCATGAAGCCGAAGATTATCACAATTGTCGAACAGGAAGCTAATCACAACAGTCCGGTTTTCCTTGACCGGTTCACCGAATCTCTACATTATTATTCGAGTTTATTTGACTCGTTAGAAGGTTCTGGGTTGGCTCCACCCTCTCAGGACTTGGTGATGTCCGAGGTTTATTTAGGGAGGCAGATATGTAATGTTGTGGCATGTGAAGGCGCTGACAGAACTGAAAGACACGAGACTTTGACTCAGTGGAGGACTCGGTTGACATCCGCCGGGTTTGACCCCGTTCATCTGGGTTCAAATGCCTACAGACAAGCTAGTATGTTGTTGGCTTTGTTCGCTGGTGGTGACGGCTACAAAGTGGAGGAGAACAATGGTTGTTTAATGCTCGGGTGGCACACTCGGCCGCTGATAGCCACCTCGGCCTGGCAACTCTCTCCCGATGACATCTCATAGCGAGTCAACTCATCTAAACTCAAATCACTTGATGTATTGAAATGTTCAGTTTTAATTGAGTCGAGGATGCGAGTGAGTGAGATTCGAGTGTAGGGTGAATCAAATCAATCGAGGGTGTAATTCTAGTTTTTTTTTTTTTTAAATATCCTGTTAATTTAAAAACCTTTTTTTTTTTTTTTTTAATTTTTTTTTTTTTTTTAAATATCCTGTTAATTTAAAAACCTTTTTTTTTTTTTTTTAATTTTGTATTTTATGTTGCTTAACCTGTTCTATGTAATTTTTTTTCTTTCTTTTTGGAATGGGATCAAAGATGAATGAATGTGTATTCATTTATTTTCTAAATGGGTTAATATTAAGAAACATGGATATCAAATAATAATTCGTACCTATTCAAACCTCCCCAAGCCTATCTTTGGTCGCCTACTATTGACACGGAAATAATGGGATTGTTCATAACTCACTTTACTTAATAATATCCAAAATACAAAATATCGGATATGATGCAACTTTAATTTTAATGTGCTTTTGTAATGTTTAATGAAAATCAATTTTAATATCAATTTACCTGTAAAAGTGATATTAAAATTACGATTTTCTAACAAAAATTAAAAAAAAAAAGGAATGATGATGTAAGGGCTTCTTTCAAGGCCAATAAGATTTTATTTAATTTTTAAATATTTTTTGAATGGGTGATGGTGGCTGTGGTCATTAATTGGCCAAGCTATCGTATATTAATGGAATTATGAGTTTAAATCGTGCAAGAATACAAACCAATACCATTCATATTTAATTCGATTAAAATAATATCCACGATGTTCAAACCCAATCATTAGATGACTTTGACAAATTAATTCATCCCGAGCTTATAAGTGGTTTCTTATTACGTTCACCCATTTTTCTTCCTTGCTTGAAGCTTCCTTTCTGGAATTAGATTCACTCTTTGTGACCTTTTTTTTTTTCTTCATAATTTAGGTTCTTGTCTACGTTCTATAACATGGGTCTTTAACTTTCTTAGGGTTTGATTCTTCTTGTTGTGGGTTCAAAGGCTATTTTCTCAGGTTTCTAAAATTGATAGGTCGATATATATCGAGATGTCAAGAATTAGTGTTTGATAAAAAACAAATACGTATAAAATTGCCAACCTTTTCAATAAGATTCTGACATTTAAATTTAAAAAAAAAAGATTAATTTTCATCTCATCCTATTATTTTTTATTTTTTATTTTCCCAAAAGAAAATTTGAAAGTTATAATCAAATTTATAACAGGGGTATTTACTTTCTGACTCCCTAAAAATATTTGAAAAAAAAAAGTCAAATATCCCACTGAATATAAAACTAACACTGACCTCCCAAAACTTAACTTTTATCAATTATATTTAACGATAATACAATAAAGACTCAGAATAAATTATTTATTTTTAGTAAATTATTTAATTTTTTTTAAAATTTATAAAAATTATTTAGTATATGAGATATATCTTTATTATTTTTTTATTTTTTATTAATTTTTTAAATATTTTATATTATTTTAGTAAATAAAATATTAATAATGCTATTACAATATTAATTAATTTCAAAGAATTATAAAAAGTAGAGTCTTTATGTTATTTTATAATCAAGTGGTGAGTTTTTTATTTTTGGATATATGAAAGGAGTGTTTATGTATTTGTCTTAAATTTTTACTATAATATGATTAAATATAATTAATAAAAATTAAGTTTTGAGAGATAAATATTACTTTTATATTCAATAGAATATTTATTTTTTTAAAATTTTTTTAGGGTTAGTGAGTAAATACTCCAATTTATAAATATGAAGGTTAGCTTCGGAAAGAAACAGCGAAAGGCAAACCTAGGCAAGCAGCTGCAAGGTAATAATTAAGAAAGATAAGGTTATCGGTTTCGATTATTTAGTAAAATTATTTATTTTTTTTAATTTATAAAAATTATTTAATGTATAAAATATATTTTTTATATTTTTTTTAAATTTTACTATTTTTTTATATTTTTTTAATATTTTATATTATTTTAATAAATAAAATATTAATAATACTTTTATAATGTTAATCAGTTTTAAAGAATTATAAAAAATAGAGTTTTTATATTATTTTATAATCAAAGAGTAAGTTTATTATTTTTAAATGTATGAGAAGAATATTTATATATTTATTTTTAATTTTTATTATAATATAATTAAATATAACTAATAAAAATTAAATCTTAAGAGATAAATATTATTTTTTTTTAGCTTTTTAGGGTTCGTGAGTAAATACCCCAATTTATAACTACGAAGGTTAGCTTCGGAAAGAAAAGGCAAAAGGCAAACCTAGGCAAGCAGCTGCAAGGTAATAATGAAGAAGAAAGATAAGGTTATCCGTTTTGACTGTTGTTTAATAATGAAGACCAGGGCGTAAGGTGGAGATGAGCTTGCAGAGTAAATGCGAGTAACGAGGATATAGAGGAAAAGGAGGCAAAAAGGTTAGTGAGAGTTGAGAGTAAAGCCCTAGTGTAGTAGTGTTAAGGTTTATGTAGAGAAATGATTGCTATAGATAGGGAAAGGAAGGATTGATGTTCGGGTGAGTAAAGTCTTAGCTTTTAAGCATGATCACTGTTGGGAATGGACGACCTCTTTCAAGTTAATAATGAGATGTTTAAACTGCATTATTAATGAAATCCCATCATCAATGGGTAGTCTTGGCAATGGGGGTTTTGAACAAGGACAAGGTGAATCAAGATTTTAATGTTTTAACCCAATGATGACCAGTAGTAGAGAGCTTTGAAAAAGTAGCACCCAGCCAGGTAGGTGACAAGAAGAAATGGTGGTTTCGATAAGTATAATAATTAATTTTTATTTTTTGGTCTAATGCTTGGTCCAAAAATGATGATTGAAGGAAACCATGTCAAATGTACTCGAAAGTGATCTTATTGACAACTACCATTTGCCTTCCATTCTCATCTCTTTGATGCTAATCTCATCTAATCCAATCTAATCTATTAATCCTTTTAAACCATACTAATTACTTACACCTACTGATTCATTGGCCAACCCGTCAACATCTCTCTAATAAGCGCAGCAAGTAATTGATTGACTGGTGGTTGTGGCTGTGCTGTGGCCGTGGCTCCACTATCAAGCACTAGTACTCTTATTTCCCCTTTTAATTAAGGGCTTCTCTACACTCCACACATTCGAGTGCTAGTACTTTTCAACAAATATTCTTACTAAAATCTTCCCTTTTGAATAAGTGTGAGTTGAACACTTTCTCTCTTCACCATTTGTCAATCCACCCCAAAAAAAAAAAAAAAAAGTCACTTGTAATCAAATAGATTGGTTTGTTGTTGGTTCAAACTTTACACCAGATGGTACGCTATCTCTCCTTTGCCACTGGAAAGCTTGCGATCATTACAATTTTGTCTAAAAGAGTAAAATGTTAATAGTACCCACCTGCCATTCATGAAGAGCACATTTGGCCGACACTTCTCATTAATTATGATACTATGTTGCAATATTTACTTATATTACTGGGCAATATTTAATGATTTCTACGAAGGTATTAAATTTTGGTTAGTGGCAAGTAGTTGTTTTTTATTTTTTAATTATTATTCCAATAGCTCAGATTGTTGATTTAATTGAACTCCAGGTTTGAGATTTAAAAAAATAACTAATCTTTTTCCTGGGCTAATTAATCTGTCTTTTTCATGTTTATGTCCAAGTAAATTTAAACAATTAAACATTTAATATTAATTAGTTTCCTAGCTATGTACATAGGGTAGGCTATTGATTCCAAAATCTTAATTAGATTTTCCAACCCTGTTGGTGTTTACATTTCTATATCAAAATCAAGCTTTTATTGGTAGGATCTTCATTAATCAGCCTTAAATAATCTAGAAGCACAGCATAAAGTTATTAAGCTCGCAATATTAAATGTAACCAAATGAAATAAATGATGGGTAGTTTACAAAGCATGATTATTGTTAATTTTAATAATTTCTTAAGTTTGAACTCTACTTTCTAATGGTTGAAAACTTTGCCGCGTTTAATATCACAAACACAAATCCACAAAATCAACAATCTAGACGTATATTCATCCGAAACTAGACGTGACTAAAATTTGAGAAAATAAAAAAGTAAAATGGTATAAAAACAGTTGAAAAATAGCAGGTTTCTTAATTTTTCTAATCAAGTTCACCTCATTTACCAAAATATCTTTACTCTATCGAACAGATTTTGAAACTCATTTTGATTGATAGGCCAGTTGGTCATGAGTAGGTTAATTTTGGCCCATAACGGACCAACAGGGAAGCTCATTTTGGCCTATGATGTTTTAAGGAAAAGAAATCTTGTACAAGTCAACAATCATCATAATATTAAGCAAATCAATTCCTCATTTACTGTTATATATTTTGCTATGATATATCAATTATATTTTCTTGATATATCTCTTATCACTAGTTGTGTGTAGTTATATGTTTTCTATTTTTAGCTTTCACCATCTTGTATATATACTCCGTGACATTTCTAATGAACTCTGAAGTTTTTTTTTTTTTTAATATTTTTCCATTCTTGTCAAAGACTCTTTATGCTATCAGAGCTCTAAGCTCCAATCAGCCAAACTTTTTCTTTCCAATCATGGCTGATAAAATTGTTAACCTAACAATTTTTTACTTCCCGTCACCCCTACCACGACACCTCCGCAACGTATTTTCATTAATCCTATTCCTCAACTACCTCTTAAACTCACCCTAGACGATTATCCTTCTTGGCGTACCCAAGTTCATTCTCTTTTTTAAGTAATGTTGTAAATATAACTATAAAACAAACACAATATTGGGGATATAAATGTAAATAACTAAGGTATAATATAACAAATATAATGAATAGAGTAGTAATGTGAGTGAGAGAGAGAGCTATTTCATTTGAGATTTGGATACAATTACAATGAAAACTCAACTCTATATATACTGTCTTGCCACCTCTTTGAATTAATAATAAGTTGACAAGTCATTAGCCAAATGTTAAGTAAGAATGAAACGTGGCAATGCGAAGCTTAAGAGCAAGATTAACGGAGATGTAAAGCATGAATCATTGCTCTAATTGGATTTTTATCTTCCACGTATTATGAAGTATGTGGTGGCAAATCGATCATATCACAACACTCCCCCTTGGATTTCTACCACTTTCAAAAAATTAAATTTGAATTTACTAAGGAAAAATCCAGTGGGATAAAAATCTTAGAAAGAAATACAATTATATCATATATTAAAAAGTGGTGTTAAACTACAACTGCTTTGTTAAAAACCTTGCCACAAAAACCTAGTGAGATAAAACCTGGTTAAAGAAAAAAAGAGTACAGTGCACATGTATGTCCAAGATACTCCTACCACCAGCAACCACTGTTACGCACAACCATGCTGAAATTTCGAGTCCTCTCCATGCTCATTGGGTTCAACAAAGCCAACTCCTTTTTCATGCCATATTTGCTTCTTTATCTAAACCTTTAATGGCTTACATAGCCTCGTCTACGTCCTCTAGTGATGCATGGTGCATGGGATATACTTACTTGTCTTTATGCGAACCGCTCATGGTCTTGAGTTATTTTTCTTAAAGAAAAGCTATCCCAAACAACTCGTGGTGCCAAATCCATCATTGACTCTCTCTAAACTTTGAAGAGTCTTGCTGATCAATTGGCTCTTGTTGGTTTTCCACTTGAAAAGGATGATTTTACCCTTCACAATTTAAACTAGATTGGACCCAAGTTCAAGTGGCGCTGTACATGCAAGGGAACAACCAATATCCTTTGAAACACTCCATGATAAGTTGGTGGAATCTGACGATTTTCTTAACAGGGGATCAAATCACGATGGTTCATCCGTTGTCACAACCAACTTCATTAAGAAAAATGTTTTCAATGACAACAAGGCAGGAAAAGTTCCGAGTCAGTTCAATTAGAACAACTCAAGCCACCATCAATACTGGTAGTCCAATCAATTCCATCGAAATTCCAATGGTAAGCCTGACTTTTCCAACGTAAAATGTCAATTGTGTGATCAATTTAGCCATACAGCCACACAATACTCAAGAATCAAGGTTCCTCTACACCTTGCTTTGGTTGCCAACTATGCCTCTAGCATTGAAACCAACAACCCTACTTGGATGCTAGATAATGGAGCATTGCATCAAATGGCTACAGATTTGCAAAACTTGTCACTTCATTCTGAATTTTAAGGTCTAGACAATATTATCTTAGGTGATGGATTTGGGTTACTATTACTAATGTTGGGATAACCCAACCAACTCTCTTTACCATTTCAAGCTTTTTCTTTACAAAATGTCTTATGTGTCCCCTCTATGAAACAAAATTTAATTTCTATTTCGCAAATTTGTAAATCTAATAATGCATCAATTGAATTTTCACCTACTTTTTTTTTTTGGTAAAGAATCTGAGCACAGGGGTGAAGCTTTTCTAGGGACTAAACAAGAACAATATCTATGAATGGCCAAAGACGTGACAAGGTTCTCCTAGCGCTTCTCCCACAGCAGTCATTGGTGTCAAGCTGTTGGCTAGTGACTAGCATCGGCGTCCGACCATCCTTCGTCGCGTGTCCTTCAATATATAATAAAAAATTATTATTTTTCTCACTATCTCTAGTTTGCCTTTAATCTCTTGTGATTCTTGTTCATGCAATAAAAGTCATAGGCTTCCATTTGGTGTTGCCTTTCTTACTAGTAAGAGACCATTAGACTTACTTTACACAAATGTATGGGCCTACTCCAATAGAGTCTATTGATGACTTCAATTATTATATTATTTTTGTGGATCATTTCACTAAGTATATTTGGCTTTATACACTTCATTTCAAATATGATGTTTCCTACATTTTTCCAAAATTTATGTCTTTTATTGAAAAAGCTTTTTAAAATACCCATTGTTTCTATTTATTCCGATTGTGGAGGAGAATACGAAAAACTTAAATCATTGTTCACAACCCATGGCATTTCCCATCTCACCGCACCTCTTTACACACCCCAAAACAATGGTAGCTCCAAATGATGACATCGTCATGTTGTTGAAACTGGACTCACCCTTCTTCACCAAGCCTTCTTACCATTATATTTTTGAAGCCATGCTTTTTAAACTGCCATACACTTAAACAACGGCCTACCTGCTCCCATACTTCATTACCAATCACCATTTGAAAAGCTTTTCAATTCTGCACCAAACTATTAAAAACTTAGAACATTTGGGTGCCTCGGCTATGCTTTTTCTTTTTTAGAAACCGATGTGTCCGGGCCAACTTACGTGCACCTCAACTAATCTTCGGGAGAGACTATCACAACCATAATCCACTGTCGCTGTCATGGTGTCCCACTTAAATCATGATATAATCTACGTGTAAGGAGAATAGAGCTCAGGACCTCATTATTGGTCTTACCTCCTCAGTCTAGGGTGCCTCTTACCACTTAAACTAAACCATAATGGGTGCCTCTGCTATCCTTGGTTAAAGCCTTACACTAAAAACAAACTTGAAGCAAAATCACGTCCTTGTGTTTTCATTGGCTACTCTTCCTCTCAAAGTGCCTATAAATGTTTTAATCATTCCAAAAAATGAATCTTCGTCTCTCTTCATGTTCAATTCAATGAGGATATTTATCTATATCATAATCTTGACATGAAATCTTCTCATGTCATCTCCAATATGGAAACATGGAATCCTACAATCTTTCTTTTCTCTCCTCTGAAACTACATTTCCTCACATTTTGTTCCTATTGCACTAAACCAGGAAATTAACAAATGAGAAATCTGAAAATCTGGTAATGAGCATCAACAAGTTATCGAAAATTCTTTTTTTTCTCTAACAATTTCTATAACCCAACTAGGCTCCATTCCCCTTGTTCCAGTACACAATGTCATCTGTGATTCGCAATATCAATCTGACATGAGGGCTATGGAGACCAATGCCTACAGGTACATCACTTGATATTGTTAACTTGGCTCCTGGTCAATCATCGTCTTCCCTATCAAATTCTAAACCAATGCCACCACCTCGCACTCATCCCATGCGAACTCGTTCACAAAACAACATTTTCAAACCCAAACCAAACACCTTTTACCTTTGTCACTTGAACCTTCATGTGTTACCTAGGCTATAAAAGATCCCATTTCCTACTTCAACTACTGCTTATGGTGTTTATCTTAGAAAAAATCCTATTTTCTGGTGCTTGAAGAAACAACAAACTGTTGCACGCTCTTTTACAGAGGTTGAATATCTTGTTATTGCCTTAACTACTGCAGAAATAAATTAGGTGCAATTCCTTTTACCTGAACTCCATGTTGATGTTTTGGTCCCACAAGTATTGTACTATGACAATATTGGTGCCACTTATGTTTGTGTAATACGGTGTTCCATTTCGAATGAAGAACATAGCCATTGATTATCATTTTGTTTGTGATTAGGTATCCAAGGGAGTACTTCGTTATCTCATGTTTCTACTAACGAACAACTTAATGATGCCCTAAACAAATCAATAAGTCTTTCATGTTTTAATTGTTTGAAGTCCAAGATTAGAGTTCTTGATGGAAGCACAATCTTGCAGAGGCATGTTGAGAAAAAAGAATCTTCTACAGGTCAATAATTACTATAATATTCAGCAAATCAATTCCTTATGTATTGTTATATACTTTATTGTGATATATCAATTGTATTTTGCTGATATATCTCTTATCACTAGTTGTACATAGTTATATGTACTACTATGATATACCAATTTATTTCTACTACTGCAACAATAAATTGGGTGCAATCCCTTTTACATGAACTTCATGTTGATATTTCGATCCCACCAGTATTATACTATGACAATATTGGTGCCACTTATGTTTATGTTAATCCGGTGTTCCATTTCGAAAAGGACATAGCCATTGATTGTCATTTTGTTTGTGATCAGGTATCCAAGGGTGTACTTCATTATCTCATGTTTCACTAATGAACAACTTGTTGATGCCCTAAACAAACCATTGAGTCTTTCATGTTTTAATTTTTCGAAGTCCAAGATTAGTGTTCTTGATGGAATCACCATCTTGCATGGGCGTGTTAAGAAAAAGGAATCTTCTACAGGTTAACAATCACCATAAAATTTGGCAAATCAATTCCTTATGTATTGTTATATATTTTACTGTGATATATCAATTGTATTTTGCTTATATATCTGTTATCGCTAGTTGTACGTAGTTATATATACTATTATGATATACCAATTTATTTCTATTACTGCATAAATAAATTGGGTACAATCCCTTTTACGTGAACTCTATATTGATATTTTGGTCCCACCAGTATTGCACTATGACAATATTGGTGCCACTTATGTTTGTGTTAATCTGGTGTTCCATTTTGATTGAGGCACATAGCCATTGATTATCATTTTGTTTGTGATCAGGTATCCAAGGGTGTACTTCATCTAATGTTTCTACTAACGAACAACTTGTTGATGCCCTAAACAAACCATTGAGTCTTTCATGTTTTATTTTTTGAAGTCCAAGATTAGTGTTCTTGATTGAAGCACCATCTTGCGGGGCGTGTTAAGAAAAAGGAATATTTTACAGGTCAACAATCACCATAATATTCGGCAAATCAATTGCTTATGTATTGTTATATATTTTACTATGATATATCAATTGTATTTTGCTGATATATCTCTTATCGCTAGTTGCACATAGTTATATGTCTTTTCTTTTTAGCTTTCATCAACTTGTATATATACTTTGTGACATTTCTATTGAACACTAAAGTCTTTTTTATATTTTTCCATCCTTCTCAAACACTCTTTATGACACACAACAGGTAAGCCAAATTTCGCCTTTAATGGGCTAACAGATAGACATTCACTTATGACGAACTAATTGGCTAGCATGATGGCCTCAAAGAGCTGACAGGTTCGATAATGGAGAATGAGTTTTTGAACCCAATTCTGAAACAATTCATTCTAAATCTCTTTTTTTTTTTTTTTCACAAATCCTTTCTATACAGTTTTAAACTATTTTTCTTAAATTTATTCATAATTTAAACCAACTTTAAAGAATAAGAGAGTAAGAGCATGAAGGAGAATGAAGTCAAAAAAAAAAGAAGATAACATAAAATAAGATGCAGGGGTTGTTTGGTTAAGATACATTATGTTGGTTAGAAAAACATTAAAAATAAGAGATATATTATTTTTTAGAAGACCCTTCTGATTTGGTTTATTTTTGTAAATCCCCTATAAAAAAGTTAGAATCGGAAAATTGGTAGTGATTCCATATGATAAATTGTTGACATGAATTCACGTGTCCGTAACTTAAATGGTTAAAAAAAAATGGTCCCCTAAGATAAAATTAAAAGTAAAGTCAACCAAAACCTTGCATCGAATCTCAAACCAAACCTTGTAGAAACTACTTTTTGTGACTACATTTCACCGAAAGTTGCAAAAATTAGCTTTGAATTTAGGCAACTCAAGGTATAGAATCCTACCCATCTGGGGCTAGCCTAGTTGGTTGTTCAAGAGACCTGTTGTTCAAATCCTCCCTCCAACAGAAATTGGTGGGGCATCCGTAACTTGTGTTCGGGGGTGGGGTGGGGTGCATGACTAATAATAATAATAAAAAGAAAGGTATAGAATCTCAGTTCTTAAGAAAAAGAAAAAGAGAAAGCTTCACCCATGTTTACTTGTGTTGCTGTTGTGGGTTTCTTCAGAGGTCAAATGGACTATCAATAGAAGATTACATATCGTTGGGCTTGATGGCCGAGCGGGTTCTCCTAAAGTTAATTGGATTGAGCTAAATTACAATAACCGAGGCCCATTTTAATTGGATCAAGATTCAATACTTGAAGGATTTGTTATATGGGTTTCTTCTAATTTTGATTCCCGTTACGTGACGTGTTAAAATTTGATTCACTTTTAAAAAATTTAGACTCCATGACCTTCTAGTGTTTGATATTATTTATTCTCCAATGCTCGATACTATCTATCAAAAACTATGAGATATTTTCAAGTGTGTCTTTTATTGAACAAAGAATCATAATATTTAAATTTAAAAAAAAATGTCAAAACTCAAACACTACCCTTAATTTTGGTCCTTTCCCGTAGCTCATATTGTTTTTGGATGCTTCTTGATTAGTGAGATGCATATAAGATTTTTTTTTCAGTAAAACATCTTATATAGATTTCTCATTGATTACTGAGATGCATATGCATTTGATCCATACAAGATCTTTTCAGTAAAACATCATTTACAGAATTCTCATTGTAGGATTAAAAAAAAAAAAAAAAGCAATACAACAGTTTGTTAACTTCTTTTGACAGTTTCCTGATGATACCTAAATTAGAAGGATGTATACATTGTCCCATGCATTGATCCGCAATAGCAGACATTAAAAACAATGCACACTTCATCCTATACAAAGTCATAATAATATCACAGTCTAAGCTTTTATTTACTTATTTACTCAACGCAACTCACATGGATTAATAGAATACTCACGATTGTACCACTAAATTTGACCTATATGCTTAATAAATTGGATGCCTTGATCTGGTACACATAAAAGCACCACTAACAGCTAAGAGCTTTTAATTGTTTAGGTATAAATTAATAATAATTAAGTAATCTTATTTAATTGAAGTAGTATTATCATTGAACTTGAGCCTCTATTTTGCATAAAGTCATATATTCTTATTCCCCAACAAAAGCATATAGACATTTAACTTCCCACCTTCCCCCCAGGCACCCATCGATCCTTCTCTATTTGTCCTCAAATAATTTGTCACCATTCACAATAAGTGAACCAAAATACATACAATAAAGTCAAAAAGCAGAACACATATGTCCATATATATAAAAGATAGATGTAATCTAAACCAGATGCCATTCCATTCCAAAGGCATATATATGTTTCTATATTACATATGATGGAATACTTATTCGTTAAAGCACAGATACAGCAATTGAAACATCGATGGAGGGTTGTGAATTTCGTAGATATATCTGGTTGATGTGATGTGATGTGATGTGATGCGATGCGATGAGTTGTTTTGAAATTGATGAAGCCAAGCAATAATAGGCAAAGCATACGCGGATTCATACATGTGATGGCGATGTCTCAAGGCAATATTTTGAAGTGAAGAGATTTGTTGAGCCATGCCTTCCATCCGCTCCCCTTTTGTGCTACCATATGCGACCTGCCTTCTGTCATCTGAGGCTGCAACTGTTTCTTGCATAGCACAAAGTTTCTTCCCCCACGAGATCCTATTGTTTCACTAGGACTCAAAGCTACATATTAACATAAAAACAAGAACAAATTCAGATTCAAGTATGATAAAATGGAAAATAATGGAATTGAACTAACCAAAATCGAAAAATTCAATAAAGCTGAAGAAGATAGGGTATGTCAGGTGAGGTTATGGATTACCATCGGATCCTCCATTTGCGCAGTAGAGAAGAAAGTTGTTGACATCGAAGCCGAGAACCGGAAGGCGGCCTTCACGGGCAAAAGACTTCAGAGCAGTGTCAATGACAGCGGCAACACGATCGTCCTCATTCACAACAAACCTAATTGGTCCTGCACTACCAAGAACGTTGATAGTAATCAAGAATCTGTTTTTCTTGGCATTGTTATTATCGTTACTCGGCTTCTTCTTATTCATTTGCAACATCGTTCCCTCATTCACGTTATTCTTCTTCATCTACAGTTACTTTATTCCCTTTTCGCAAACTTTTCTTCGGACGAGACAGAATAAAAACTTAGAAACACAAAGCATACGTAGAGAGGATTAAACAGAAAGAGAGAGAGGGGGGGAAAAGGGCCTAAGGGTCAAGGCCAAGGCAACGATAATACCAGACTTGTTTGCAGGAGCCAAAGGAAGGAGGGGACAGCGCGTGTGGAGAACGCGCGGTTGTCCTAGGAGAAGTAAACGGAGAGAGACCGATCATGAAAGAACTTGATGCTTCTTCCACCATTCAAAGACTTGATGAAGAGACAAAATTAAAGGAACCAGGGTTTCTATTAACGAAGAAGAAGGAAGAATTTGATTGCGAATAAACGATGTCTTTTTATATTTATACTTCTGATTCTGAAGAGCGGAAAGGACGACCAAGACTTGCCTCGATATTCTGATCATACTGTAATTGTATATTTATTTTATTTACGGAAAAAATTTGTTTTTGGATAATTATTGGGACAATTTTAATTATACCCTTGTGTTTTGACATAATCTCAAGTAGAAAGTAAGTTTATCATTTTCATCAACAAGACCCCTGAGGTTTA